>VUQI01057200.1:0-17617 GCA_015106735.1 Paratilapia polleni
GTAATGGTGTGGAGGATATTTTCTTGGCACACTTTGGGCCTCTTAGTACCAACTGAGTAATTGCTGAACATATCCATCCCTTTATGACCACAGCGTACACATCTTCTGATGGCTGCTTCCACCACGTCACAAAGCTCAAATCATCTCAAACTGGTTTCTTGAACATGACAATGACTTCACTGTACTCAAATGACCTCCACAGTCATCAGATCTCAATCCAATAGAGCACCTTTGGGATGTGGTGGAACGGGAGATTCACATCATGGATGTGCAGCCGACAAATCTGCAGCAACTGTGTGATGCTGTCATGTCAATATGGACCAAAATCTCTGAGGAATGTTTCCAGCACCTTGTTGAATCTGTGCCAGGAAGAATTAAGACAGTTCTGAAGGCAAAAAAGGGTCCAACCTGGTACTAGTAAGGTGTACCTAATAAAGTGAGTGTATTTACAATCAAAAGCATTCAAAATTAATAAAACAAAGCAATGCGATATTAATTATGCTATTCTTCATTTATCTGACCAATTCTGGTTCCAGAATTATTTTTCTTCTCTCAGTTCTTGTGGTATTGCAATTGATGGAATACTTCCTTTGTGGTGGAGAAATAGAGCGGTGGCTATCAGGCGCCAAAAGAAAAGCTGTTGATGGAGAATCAAGATCAACAAGCAAACCACCAGAAGAGAAAAATGGATTCGAAGTGTGGGATGAACAGACATTTTTTTGCACAAATTAGTGCAAAAGGCTACTTAAGAGTTTTCAAGTACAATCTTCTGGTACCCTAATGTAGTGTCATGAGTAAAGCTGTAGTCACATAATGTTTACATTCTAAGACATTTACCCGCGCTCAGACATAATGCCACATTTCTGCTGCAGCAAAAATGGCAAATGAGCACATCAGCCCATCACAGTAAAACCGAGGTGAACTGTGACCTGTGAGGTCACTTACACCTTACACCTGAATTTGTCCATTTGATGGGGCATTTGACCTCATCTTAATGACCCAAACATCCTGAGCCATTTGGAGTTTAACTTTGACAAGAACCTGACCTGTGAACTGTCTCTTTCAGAGATGTTGGCACATATATCCATACCTGAACATCTCAGAACGCTCCACGGTGGCCAGCCAGAAGCTGTAGGAGTTGCCGTAGAAGTTGCACGTCCCTCTGCCGTGGCACTCGATGAAGGGAGAGCTGCGGAACTCCTCCAGGCAGGAGCCGGGGGAGGCAAGAGCCTGACCGGAGCCCTCTGCACCTGCACTGGTGTGCTGTGCGGGAAAGAAGGAAGATTTATAAATGTAGAGGAGATATCACTAAAACAGCAGAAATGCATTTTTTTTTTTTTTAATTTGTGAACGTTATGCACTCCTACTGGAAGGAGAAAAAAAAGACAGAATTTGAAGATACTGCAAAACAAGGTCAGTGTTATCTGGTTCTCTTGGTGTTATCTGACTTCAATGAATCATATAACAAGTATCAGAAAGCTGGTTATGAACTGGTTCAGTAAATGTTCTGGGTGTCTGCCTAGTTATAAAGGCATTTATGTGAAAGAGGCAAAGTTTTTAACTGCAATACCAAAGACTCAATACTATATGATATGAAACAGTTTAAAAATAAATGGAAACTCCTGAAATTGTTATAAGAATCTTTAGACTTTTTTAATTTAAGTATGCTTTCCTGTGTTGTATGATAATGGACATACTATTGAACCTAAAAAGTTTCTGTTTCTGCTGCTGCTGTTATTTAGTCATACAACTATCCCAGTGCTGGTTCAAAGCAAAAAAAAAAAAAGAGAGAGTGACATATGGAAGTTCTGGAAGAGCGAAATGATTAAACTAGTCTACAAAAATATATATTTGCTCTATAGGTCAGCAGCGGAGCCAGGGGGCAATGGTTACGTTTGCTGTATAGGTGGGACTGGAGAGAGGTGTCAATGACCCACCCCCCACCATAGCAGTGAACCTAAGACCTCAGTCACACAGGCCTAGAGACTGGTCGGTTACTCCCTGGCAACCACTGGTTGCTAGGGAGAAATGTGTATTACCCAACCGGTTGGCAAGTGGTTGCTGGAGGCTGCTGACATTCGCTAAGTGAAATTGGTCTCAGAGGGTGTTGCAGCGAAAACCTCTTTGCAATTGCTTTGGTTGCTAGGAGATTGCAGCTGTCGCTTGTAGTTTGCATGGAAGGTACTGACTTGTCTGCAAACAGTCGCCAACTACTCGTGAAATTTGAGAATGTTCACTTTCACAGTAAAAGTTGTGCCTTACCTCTGCAATCAACATATTTCAGAAAGTGCAACTTTTACTTTGAAGGCAAACGGTCCACATTTCCGTTTGTGTTGTACTTTTTCAAGTTTCACTGCTGCTCGGTGAGTAGTTGGCCAGTGTTTGCAGACAAGTCAGCATCTTCCATGCAAACTACAAGCAACAGCTGCAATCTCCTTGCAACCAAAGCAATTGCAAAGAGATTTTCGGTGCAAGGGTTAGTGTGGGTGTGACATCATCCTGAATCCTTTCTAATGACCAGCAGGGGCAACTCCTCTGGTTTGAAAACTCTTCCAGTTATATAGAAGTCTATTAGTTTTAAGTTTTTTTAATACAGCATAATGTTCACTTTGTAAACCGTGGTTCCAATTTCATCAAAATAGATGATAAAGGAAGGTTTTCTATAGGGCATGGCAAGCTCATGTTTTTTACTCTTATCCACCCATCTCATCTCGTGTCTAGTTTAAAAAAAACAAGATGGCGATGGCTACGTCCATCTTTTATATACAGTGGATGAGGATAAACTAATAATGTAACTAACTGGTAAAGGCCTCTGTATTTTGAAGATAAATAATCACTGTGCTACTCAGCATCTGTGTATTGCCCTAAGAATTTCAGTTTTTGGAAAGTAAGGGCATCTGTTGAAAGGTTAAGCCAATGTGAGATTCTAGTCCAGGGTGGGATGAAAGCTTTTTTGTAAAACAGAGTGCTGTGTGTGTGTGCGTTATGTCCTACCATCATGAAGGAGTATCCTATCCACAGTGTCTCCCAGTTCGAAGGGCAAGAAGGAATCTGGATAGTCTGACTGTGGAGTGCAATCACCATGGCAGGAGCTTCACATACTGTACACCTAGGTGCACAAACACAGAGAAACGTAAGATTTACACACTTCCCCACATTCAACAGTACTCCTCTCCTCCTCCCTCCATACCTGCTGACGTAAGGCCTGATATTCTCTCCCGTGACGGGCGCCATGTTCTCCGGCATGGGTCTGTCTGTGGCCAGCCAGTAGGAGTAGTCGTTACGGGAGGCAAAGTTGCAGACATTGTTGATGTTGCAGAACATGAACGGCATGGTGCTGAACCTGCGCAGACAGCTGCCAGCTGTGCCTGGAAGAAGAAGGTCAGTTATATGTGACGTGCTTTTTGACAGCTTTTTTCATCCAATGCAACTTCCAGGTAAGATAAAGGCTTCAAATAAACGTACCAAGGTCCTGTCCGTGTGCCCTCTCATTGCCCTGCACGTACAACAGAGAGTATCCATCATAGATAAACTGAGTTCCACTGGGGCAATCAGGCCGATCTGTGGTCTGGCTGTGCCGGGTGATGAGGAAACCGTGGGCTGCAGAGACTGATCCTGGAAGACCGGGAGGACCCTGTGGGCCGTCTGAACCACGGGGACCAGGGTTGCCACGCTGACCTGTGATAAAGGAAAAGTCTGTTTTAGTAATGGAAGCCTCTGGGCAGCAGCAGTAATGTAATTTAATCAATAATTTCCATTATTTTTCCACTTTGTAACAACTGAGTCACACCATATAAACTGCTACTTATGCTCTTTGCTAAAAGTCACCAGGGATGCTACACAGAGTGGGTCAGCTACAAGTGTGTCTGCCTTACTTACCAGGCTGACCGGCAGGGCCGAGATCTCCCTTCCTGCCAGGTGGGCCATTGAAGCCAGGAGGACCATCAAGCCCAGGATCTCCAGGGTCACCTTTTATACCTGAAAGCAGGAAGAAAGGAGAGTACCTTTGCATTAAAAGTGAGGCAGCAACTTGGCCGATTTTCCATCCAAGTTCACCAATTTCATCATGTAAAATGTTTTATTAGCCCAAATATAAATTTGTCATGTTTTCTAGAAACAAGGTTCAAAGAAGTGCAAGTACCAGGAGTAGACAATTCAGATTTTCTTTTTGTATGGACATGTTACCATCGTTGCACAGCCAATGTTTATGTTGCTAAAAAGATCTGGCTGATTTGGGGTCAATGTTGCTAGGCCAGTCAGTTTATAATGAGCAAGAGTTGCATCCCTGGGATCAGATCAGGCCCGACAAAAGGCTCCATCTGGTTCTCTTGATGGCTTTGCAAAGTGTAAAAAGTACCGTAAACTAATTTATATATTCAGTGTTTTTAAATACACTTCTATTCCTGGTATGGTGATGCCAACATTTTTACACAGCAATGCTTTTACTGGTCCAGCCCACTTTAGATCAAATTCAGCTACATGTGGTCCGTCAACTAATAAGAGTTTTCCACACCTGCCTAAAGGTGCTTCTTTGGTCATTTTAAACTGCAGGCTTATATTTGTCATGGTCCTGTGTTGTTTTTGTCAACTTTTGGGTTTTGAGTTTGGTATTCATCCTTATACTACTGTTTTTTCCTGGTTTCCCCAGTTTTTTCCCTGTTTTGTCTATGAGTTAGTACCTATTGTGTCCACCTCCGTCCGTTTTTATCTTTAGTGTTAGTCTGCATGTCTTGGGTTAAGTCATTTATCTTTTGGGTTATTTCCTGCTTTACTTTGATAGTTGGTTTTCTCATGTGCCTCGTTTTGTTGCTATTTCCCATCTTCCTTCTTGTTTTCCTGTTTGTCTTCACCTGTGTATGAATACTCTTACCTGTCCTCGCCTGTTTCTCATCCCCACTCAATCCCCAGTGTACTGTCATATGAAAAAGAAAGTTCATCCTTTTTCAGTTCTAAGGTTTCAGGTACACTGTATGGACAATAGCTTTGGCCCACACCTCTTAATCTTTGAATTCAGGTGTTTTCAGTTCTGCCACAGGTGTATAAAATCAAGCACCCAGCCATGCAGTCTGCTTTTACAAACATTTTGTGAAAGAATGGTTTGCTCTAAAGAGCTCACTGAATTTGAGTGTGGTGCTGTAATAGGATTGCCACCATTACAACAAGTCAGTTTGTGAAATTCCTTCCCTCCTAGATATTCCACGATCAGCTGTAAGTGGTGTTATTGCAAAGTGGAAGCCTTTACGAACCACAGCAACTCAGCCACGAAGTGTCAGACCACGTAAAGTTGTAGGGTCGTCAAGTACTGAGGCGCATAATGTGTAAAAGTTGCCAACGATCTGCTGACTCAATAACTGCAGAGTTCTGCTGGCATTAACATCAGCACAAAAACTGTGCACCAGGAGCTTCATGGCATGGGTTTCCATGGCCGAGCAGCTCCTGTAGGAGTAATGTGTAGGTGGCCTAGTACTTTTGTCCATATAATGTGTCAGGGCATAAAAAATCATCCGGTCCTTAGCAGCTTCTAAAATTATTGAAATGCAACCTAAGATGAACAACAACACATACTACTCCGTGTCATTATTTATTTAACAAAAACTAAGCCAAAAGCAGTGTGTGAAAAACTAAGTACATGCCATGATTCAATAGCTTGTAGAACCACCTTTTTGCATACACACTTATTTTTTGCTCAGGGTAAGAGCATTTCTGTGCAAATATTAGTGAATGAGGCCCATTGTTCCAGAAGTCTTGTGGTTTGTTCAGATGCAACTTTGCAAACCTAATCTGTGCTGCCATGTTCATTTTAGAGAGAGGAGGCTTTCTCCTGGCAACCCTTCCAAACAAGCCATACTTGTTCAGTCTTTTTATAACTGTACTGTCATGAACTTTAACATTTAACATGCTAACTGAGGCCTGTAGAGTCTGAGATGTCCAGATTCACTCACCTGGGGCTCCAGATGCACCAGGTAGACCAGGTGGTCCCCGAGGACCAGGCTGACCCAGAGGCCCAGGGGATCCTCGCTCTCCCTTATACACAATGGGAGCTGGACTTATGGCAGGGTCACCCTGAAGGCCTATTTACAGAGGAAATTATTCTGTTAGAGGTCATGTCTGCATAAGACATTTAAACTGATTTCAAAGGTGAATTTCAAGAAGCAGCAGAGATTATTTTACTTTTACAGGAAGTCTCATGATCGTCTATAGCTCAGCTAACTACTCAGTCTAACTGAAAAGATTATTGCCTTCACCCACCCTGTGGTCCGGGAGGTCCAGGATCTCCAGGAGAGCCAGGGAGACCGGGGAATCCTGAGTCACCCTTTGTTCCTGATAAAAAATGAAAACAAAACAAATCTTTGGGATGTGCTTACAATGAATGCTTAAGACCAAAATACGTGTTTGGATGGTAAAAAGAAACACAAAATGCTGTTATCATGCACAAACCAGGGAATCCAGGAACGCCGGGTGGTCCAGGGTCTCCCTTTATACCAGTGGGACCAAAAGGACCAGTGGGACCCTGGGAAGAAAGTGGTGCAGACACTTAGATCTCAACTAATGAAAGGCAAAGAAAACTTAAGTTAGCATTTCTTAGACTCAGACAATAACGAAATAAATCTAAAACATGATCTTACTGGATTTCCTGGAACCCCGGCTTCTCCCTTCTGTCCAAGGACCCCAGGCTGGCCAGGAAAGCCGGGAATACCCTTCTCTCCCTTAACACCGCCACTTCCTGGGGGTCCACGGAGACCTTGTGGGCCGGGTGGACCTTCAGACGCAGAGGGTGAAAGGTCAGATACGGCAACACAGAAACACAACACAGTGCTGTTTATTATCTTTGTTATATTCTCACCAGGGTTGTGATCCGATTGATTTCAATTGAACAATTCAACAAAAGGTTTTCGGCTAACAGCCAAGTGGCTGGTTGCTTTTTGAGGGGGTGATTTATTTATTTTTTTTTTTTTGCATGATTTCTGTCTTTTTATCTTTCTAATTCACTGGTCTGCTTTCCAGAGGATTCAGCTGGGTAAATAACAAACTTGTAAAGCGCAGCTGCTGAAGTGTTAAACATGGTGGTACCTCCTTCCCTTCAGCTAAGCCAAAGGGAAGGAGGTACCACCATGTTTAATAACGAGGCCACTTTCAAATACATCTGATGGTGGCCAGCTGAAAAATTACAGCCCATAGCCAAACCCTAATGCTTATTATTTACTGTATATACTATGTGAAATTATTATAGTCTCAATAGTGGTACATTTTCCTTTGATTCATTCAAACTTTGCAGGCACCAAACTGAAGAGTTTCATTCCTCAGTTTGACACTTAACAGGTGTATTAATAGTGAACACAGAGATGAGATTATTACCTCATTTATACATTTTTATATAATTTTGGTTAAATTTTATCTCCAAGCACAGATCTCAACCAGTGAGAATATCTGGACAAACACACATATGTTACTGATAACTACAAAAACGGTAGAGAAACTCTTTAATAAACTTCAGGGAAAATTGATCCTGAAAAACAGTAAACTTGCAAAATGACTGTGCGCATGTGTTTTAAGTATATCAGTCCTGGGTGAGGCGTCCCAAGCTGTCCTGTGGGGTAAAGAAAGGGTGAAAGCACAATTTAAAAAATGAACCATCACACAGATCACAGGTCAGGGCCAGGGTTAACTGGATTAACAGCTTTGTCATACAGTTAGGTCCATAATTTGTTGGACAATGATACAGTTTTTGTATTTTTGTCTCTGTACACCACCACGGCACATTTTAAATCAAACAATCAAGATGTGGTTGAAGTGCAGACTTTCAGCTTCAATTCAACGGGTTTAACAGAAGTACTGCATTAACTGTTTAGGAATTAGAGCCATTTTTATACATGGTCCTGCATTTTCAGGTTCAAAATTAATTAGACAAATTGACATAATTATAAAATATAAAGAATGTTTTTAATAGCAGCATGCTCTTTTGAGAACATGTGACTGAGTTGGCCATTGAAGAATATCCCATCTCTCTGCCTTAAGAAACTCTTGGGTTGCTTTTGCTGTTTGATTTTGGTCATTATCCATTTTGTGAAGCACCTTCCGATCAGTTCTGCAGCATTTGGCTGAATCTGAGCAGAAAGTATAGCCCCGTACACTTCAGAATTCATCCTGCTACTTCTATCAGCAGTCTCATCATTAATAAACACTAGTGACCTGGTTCCACTGGCAGCCATACATGCCTATGCCATAAAATTGCCTCCACCATGTTTAACAGATGATGTGGTATGCTTTGGATCATGAGCTTTTTCTCTCCTTCTCCACATTTTTTTCTTTCCATCGTTCTAGTTCATCTTGGTTTCATCTGTCCAAAGAATTTTTTCAGAACTGTGCAGGCCAGATTGTTGATTTGGCCACTTCTAAAGTTTTTGCTGTCTCTCTGATAGGTTTACTTTGGATTTTCAGCCTAATGATGGTCTCCCTCATTTCCACTGACATCTCTTTGGATCTCTTATTGACCATTCCTGTGAACAGTTACTAAATGCTACCAACACTTGGAATCAACTCCAGATCTTTCATTTGCTTAATTTGTCATGAAATAACATGGGGAACAGGCCTCACGTGGCCAAGAAACTGCTTGTCAGTCAATTGCCCAATTACTCCTGAGCCTCTGAAAATCAGGGACCATGTATAAAACTGGCTCTAATTCCTAAACAGTTAATGCAATACTTTTGTTAAAACCCTTAAATTAAAGTTGAAAGTCTGCACTTCAATCACATCTTGGTTGTTTGATTTAAAATCCACTGTGGTGGTGTACAGAGACAAAACTACAAAAAAAAAGTGTCACTGTCCAAATACTTATGGACCTAACATATACATGTTTTGAAGTGAGAGTTTAATGTGAACTGACCCCGACCCAGCATGAAACCCAGTGTAAATGGATACGTGTAACAAAATCATCAAACCACTGGAGTCTAACCTGGAGGACCTAGGGTTCCCAGAATTCCCAGGTAAAGCGGAGCCGGGATAAAAGCAATGGGGCAAAAAAGAAGAGGAGGTTTAGACAGAGACAAGCATCAGCACAGAAACACAGTCAGACCTAACAATAAAAGAGGTAGTCTGTCTTTACTGAATAAACCAAAGGACCCTGTTTGGCTTGTTTTAATTCATTTATAATGAGCTGGTATGTTAGCATAACTGCCAGATGTCACATTTAAAATGTGTTGCTGTTAATATTTTACAAATTAAATCAATATCTATTCATTTGAGTCCATTACAGGAAAGCCTGACATTATTTTTTATAGTCAATAAATGACATGAAGAGACCAAAACCATCTATGAACTAAGGTATGTTAATCTGCACTTGCATCATTGTTTAGGTAACTCTTTCATAAGACCGCAGTCAGACAGTTTGGTCAGTGAGTGTTAAGGCCTTTAACCAGTTGCTGGTTTTGGTCTTTTTAATGAGTTTTGAGGGCAATAACAAAAAATATAGCTTATTGACAGCCTTATCTTTTAAACATAAACTCCCCAGTCTTGGTGCTATTCCTAATAACACCGAGCTCTCTGCTGTGCACAGGCTCACAAAATGATCCAAATGGTTGTTTATTAGCAAAACTGCAAGAGACAAAAATTACACGGAAGTCGGCTGCCCTCGGTATGGGAGATTAAAATAATACAAGTTGTTAAATCCACATTTGTGTAACAATTATCCCTTCTCTCATGTCAGCATTTTATTTCAGACCTGCACTTTACACTCAGTTATACTGATGTTTGCTTGTTTTTTAAACTATATGCACCCAGCCATTTTTAAATCTGTTTTATTCTTCTTTTATTACATTTGGGATGTTTTACTTTATAAATCCAGTTTATTATATTACATGTAATTAAAATTGTTATACCATAATCTTAAATTTTCACTTACTTTACTTTTATTGCACTTTATTTTAGATTTAAAATTTCTGGATTATTCTTTTGTCCTGAATTTAAATTTTTATTTTCTGAGCCCCCTTAATTTGTTTATATTTTTCTGCTTAATTGAGCTTCTTCTTTTATGTAGGTTTTACATAAACTGAGACATTTTCTGTTGCCTTGTGTTTTATCTTATTGCAATAAGACAGATAAGTACTCATTATAAATTGTTTCGTTTTTTGCTGCCGTAAGGAAATATTTTCCTAACTTTATGATAGTTAATAAATAAAAATAAAAGTATCTTATCTTTTCTTAAATTGCAGCATTAGATGTGGAAGATGTATATAAGACTGATTTACAAGTGACTTACTAGTGACTTGATTTAGAAAGCTTGATTTGGACAGTGCTGATGGGGGCTTTAAGAAAACCTTTAGGCTAGAGTATGTTTAAATTATGATGTATTTACTACTTAATGCTGAAATACAAGCAAATACAATTCATGTCAACAACATCCAAGGGCTGGAATTAATATTAATATTAATATGTGACACATTGTAAAAATAATTGAGGTGAGTTAGTTATATGGTGTGTTTTTGTGCTTAAACTCTGTGGTGCTAACACATTCTGAATTTGCAGCAGCACCTACATGCTGATTTGTGTTATGATTTTCATGATTGAACTTTGAGACAAAAATCTTTAAAAGGTGCTTACTTGTAAAAGGTGCATTACACTACTATCAGTGTGCATGGAAAGTGAAAGAAGACAGTCATTAGCAGGAAACAAAGGGGAGATGCATTGATTTCCTGACAGTTTGTTCCCAGTGCATCAGAGTGAAGTTAAACTCAGTCAGTGCTGCTGTAAGAGACGTGCAGAAGAAGTCTGAACGCTGTTGATCTGACCTGAAGGGCCTGTGGCGCCCGGATGCACGAGTCGTCACGCGAAGAGGCCGGACCGCACCACAGTGGGTGGGACCAAGCCACAGGAAGCAGGAAGTAAGATTTCATAGCATCATTGTGTCATCCTGACACCACAAAAACCTTTTCATTTAGCCTGACACAGTGCTGAATGGAGGTCAGTTCTGACAATTGTTGTTTTGGTTGTTTTTTTTTTTAAAACAGCTTTTTGATGATGTGTGATTCAATGTAAATATTCACAGGCACTTTATTAGGTACACCTTGCTAGTACTGGGTTGGACTCCCTTTTGCCTTCAGAACTGCCTTAATTCTTCATGGCACAGATTCAACAAGGTGCTGGAAACATTCCTCAGAGATTTTGGTCCATATTGACATGACAGCATCACACAGTTGCTGCAGATTAGTCAGCTGGACATCCATGATGTGAATCTCCCGTTCAGGATTTAGATCTGGTGAATGTGGAGGCCATTTGAGTACAGTGAAGTCATTGTCATGTTCAAGAAACCAGTTTGAGATGATTTGAGCTTTGTGACATGGTGCGTTATCCTGCTGGAAGCTGCCATCAGAAGATGGTACACTGAGGTCATAAAGGGATGGGCATGGTCAGCAACTACTCAGTTGGTACTAAGGGTCCCAAAGTGTGCCAAGAATATTATTTCCCACACCATTACACCACCAGCAGCAGCCTGAACCATTGATACAAGGCAGGATGGATCCATGCTTTCATATTTTTTATGCCAAATTCTGACCCTACCATCTGAATGTCGCAGCAGAAATGGAGACTCATCACACCAGGCAACATTTTTCCAGTCTTCTGTTGTCCAATTTTGGTGACTCTGTGTGAATTGTAGCCTCAGTTTACTGTTCTTAGCTGACAGCAGTAAAACCCGGTGTGGTCTTCTGTTGCTGTACCCCATCCGCTTCAAAGCAATGTGTTGTGTATTCAGAGAAGCTCTTCTGCATACCTTGGTTGTAACGAGTGGTTATTTGAGTTACTGTTGCCTTCAGCTAGAAGCACTCTGTCCATTCTTCTCTGACCTCTGACATCAACAAGGCTACCTAATAAAGTGGCTGATGAATGTAAATAAAACCTGCATAACTGTATGATATTATACTGAATATTTTTGAAATTCCAAATAGACTGATTTTAGCACGCAAGCCTTTAAATAACTACTTTCATCTTTTGTTTTCATAAGAAAATAGCACAATGCAAGCTGCAAATTTGTTTAGGTTTCATTTTTCACTTACTTATTATTATAGTTGCTCCAATGACTCTGAGAACAGTTTTAAAAACAAACATTTTTAAAATTGGTACATTGTCAAAAAGGAGGAAATAGGGATGTTTTCCTGGAGGGGTTCGTCAGGAGTGTCCACTCTTTCTAGCACTGTGTGAGGCTTGTTCTCAGTGTGTATACACATGTTTGTGTTGGGATGAACAGTGTCCATGCAGATGACTGATTGGTGGGAAAAAACACAAGCACGACAGCAAAGCCAGACACAAACCAACAACAACTCTTATCTAGACTCAAAGATTTTTTTGCTGTTTATGCTAACAGACTAGTTGGATTATTACAGCAGCAGTATTTTTACCCTCAGCAAATGATCATTAATCCCAGTTTTAGGCTGCATCAGTGTTTTTGGTTTGCCTCTGCTTCACATGTTTCACACCACTTTTTTTCTTCGAAATGATCCACAAACATTGGACACACGCCGGTTACGATGTTCACAGTAGAAGACGAGCACACACACACACACAAATATGTATACAGTACTTCAGTGCTGTGGAGAGATGAATAGATTACAGCTTCCCCCAATGATGGGATCAAGAGAAAAGGGAAAGGGGGTGAGGAGACACGAGGACGTATGGATTGATGAATAAAAAAACGATGGATGATGACAGGGACACAACACTGTGGCATAAACACATGCACTTTTTGGGACACAATCATAACCCCAGAGGCAAACAGCGATCAGTGTGTGACCAGGAGGAGGAGCACACCAACGTTTACTCATGAGAAGAGGGTGGTGGTGTTGACAATGACCGGACAGTTGGTGCTCAATGACACACACGACTCTCACACTGATTTGATTGGTGCAACAACCTCCCATGCAAATCAACTGACAAGGAGATGAAAAAGCATAAAGTGGAGCTTCTGCCATTTGCTGTCTGGTTTTCACAAATAGTAATTCGCCAACCCTGTGGTTGTGGATTGTGCTAGTGGTTCTGGATCACGAACTACAAGCTGATATTTCCAAATCATGTTGTCTTTTTTAAACAATATACTCTACTTAGTTGAACAAAATTGCACATAATGAAAAAAAAAAAAAAAATGCTTTCTAGAAATTAACATCTTAACATTCGCCAAGATCTGCAGCAATCCATCAATGGCTGGGTTAGGTTTTAGCAACATGCTAAATTTTACAAAAACCCAAACACAATCCTTTTTAACCTTCAAGTGACCGAGTGGGATCATTTACAACCCTAGCCGTACATTCACATGTGCTTTTGGGATGTTTTTAATCATAAAAATGTTTCTTACCTTGAATTTGTCAACCTACTTTTCCTACAACCTTTCATAATTTTATTTATTTTTTTACTGGTAGTGGCCCATTGATGTGACAAGGAGAATGGATTATTATGGATGACTGATTGATTTTACTGTAATTTGTTTTGCATGTCTAATCACTACATTGTAACATTTTACAGTGAACCACAGCTAACAGATCCAGAACAATATTCAGAGATATCCAAGGAATAAAGGAATCAAGGAATCTTTATTATCCCCAAGGGACAATTTGTTGTTCGTGCAAGTTTCATAATCATAAATGCAGTTCACGAGGTGATGGCTAAATTTTCAAAAGCAACGCCATGTTGATGGATGCAAGCAATAATAATCAACAAGCCTCAAAAGAATCCTGTCTTGCTGCAGGTAACTTCTCGGTCACTGGCTTTTACAATATTAGGAAAACATGGATTACACGGTATAGTAAAAATTGACCACCATCTGAAAACCAGGCAGCAAATTCTAACACTACATGTGGTGGCAAATCTTGTCCAAGTGCTTTACCTTGTCTTCCGGGCGGTCCAGGGGGTCCTGGGGTACCTTTAGGGCCCGGCCGAGACTCTCCAGGAGGCCCAGGAGGACCAGTGGAACCTTGCAGACCAGGGAGACCAGGGAAGCCAGTGTCTCCTTTATTGCCGGAGAAACCAGGGTTGCCGGGTAGACCAGGAGGACCTGGGTCTCCCTTAGCACCTTAACAGGTAGAGAGAGACAAAGTAGGGACTGTTGAGAAAGTAATCTAAAAAACATAAAAAAAATATACAAAACATAATTGTGAATGTATATGCAATACAGTTGGTGGTAATTCACCTGGCAGTCCTGGAACTCCTGCAGGACCTGGACCACCATAACCTGGAATCCCTGGAGGGAAGAATTAATCAAAATTTTTACATTCGAGTAACTTAAAGCAATGCAAATTTTAAATAAAAACAAAATTATTGTTTCTGAAAGAGATGCCCTATGACTCACCTGGATCTCCTTTGACTCCAGCTGGTCCTGGAATCCCGTCCCGACCTGCCTGACCTTTCTCTCCTGGTGGTCCAGGTGGTCCTTGTAGACCAGGCTGTCCTGGTCTACCTAGAGGTCCCGGGCTACCTGGGCGACCGGGCTCACCATCAAGACCCTTAGGACCAGGGCTACCAGCAGGACCTGACAGAAGAGTAGAAAGAGAAGATCCTTGAACCAGCCTAGCTTTGTTTCAATGAGAAAATCAAGAAAAGGCAAGAAAAACAATGAAATCTGAACACAGACAGCCACCTTCTGATCTTTTTAGCCCCTCCTACATAATGATGCACATTACACACACTAAAAGCAGGCCAATGCTAACTTGGCTGCCTTGCAAGTTTTAAGCCCTGATTTGCAGGTGAAGCTCCCCTGACTATTGCCTAATGTAACACAATCTCTTACCTTCTAAGTGGATTTATTCCCTCTTTATATAATAATACTTTTTATTACCTGTCATATAAAAGACCTGTGACTGGCCAAAATCTCTCATCACAGGCTTGATTTTTCTAAATGTTTGAAACAGAGCCCTGATGAGGTGCAGGTGAATTCTGAAGGTTTAATATGGTTTTTTTTGTTTGTTTTTTTTGTCCAATCATGGAAAAAACATGTCACCCTCTCCAGCTTTACCAGCCAGAGTCACTCACTGTTTTCATTTTATGTTGTTTCTTATTATTGTCTAAAACACTCTTTATAACTTGTAATATTTATTATCAGTGAGGCTACTTTAAAAGATAAAACACTGTATTTACAGTTTAATATCAGCAACTTGCTTCAGTTACTATCAACTTTTTATTATTCTCTTCTAAATCTGCTGTGGGCAGATCTACCTTGGAATCCTGAGGGTCCGGGGTCACCCTTGTCACCTGGTGCTCCTGGTAAACCTGGGGAACCTTGTGATCCTGGGTTTCCTTTCTGTCCTGGACTTCCTGGGAACCCTGGTCGGCCTGAGTCTCCCTACAAGAGATGTAACAAAAACGTTAAGTGTGGACAAAAATATGCACTTTTGTACTTTTTTTTTCTTTACCAGGAAATCTGAGTGGTTGCACCTTTAGTCCAGGTTGTCCAGGTGGTCCGACGCCAGCAGAACCTGGATCACCTTTGGTTCCAGGGAAACCAGGTGGTCCTGGCTGTCCTGGGGATCCTGACGTACCTGGAGTTCCTGGTACACCTTTCACCCCTTCTGGTCCTGGGGTTTCATTGAAGTGAGAGGAAAAGAGAATCTTCAAGCCATAAAATCAGGTGTTCTGTTGCTTAGTAAGATTAACCAACAGAGCAGTACATCATTGGTTTGTGGGCAACCAATATAAAGCCTTGAGGTCACCACCATCTTAGTTTTTGAAGCCAGAGAATATGAGAGAGGGACTAATAACCCAAGGACACTATCTAGACACCATGTAGAAACCTATCAATCACAAAGTAGCCATGCCTGAAAGCATATCCTGCTTCATTGTTTTTCCTCTAAATGGAGCTGTAATTTACAAATTGAACTTCATGGTATACTAAAAAAGACTTAAAACTAAAGACTGAGACCATAAATTTATTAGGAAAATATTTACTGAAGTAATAAATCAAGTGAGAAACAGGCAAATTTTATCAAGACTTCTATAAAATTTACCTTAGCAGCCAAAGGACTGTCTGTGGTCAGTGATGACAACATTTAATAAATATTGTGTATAACTGAAGGTTATTAATTTGTGTAGGCATATGCCAGCATACAACCCTGGCCTTAAATCACTAGCATCTACAGCAAAAGGAAACCAAAGTTTTGAAAAGCACCTGGAAATCCCATTTCTCCCATTTGGCCTTTAGGTCCTGGAGGTCCAGGACTACCTGGACCTCCTGGGAGGCCAGGATCTCCTTTAGGACCTGCAAAACAACGAAAGGGTGTGTTAAAGATCTATTTGTGTGTGTACTTATGGTTAGTATGTACAGTGGGTTCAGAAAGTATTCAGACCCCTTCACTTTTTTTCAGTTTTGTTATGTTGCAGCCTGATGCTATAATCGTTTAAATTCATTTTTTTTCTCATTAATCTGCACTCAGTACCCCATAATGACAAACTAAAAAATAGAATTTTAGGATTTTCTTGTTAATTTATAAAAAAGAAAAAACTGAAATTTCACATATACATAAGTATTCGGACCTTTTTCAAAAACACTTGAAATTTAGCTCCGGTGCCTCCCATGTCTCTTGATCGTTGCTGAGATGTTTCTACACCTTGACCACCTGTGGTAAACTCAATTGATTGGACATGATTTGGAAAGACACACACCTCTCTAAAGAAGGCCTCACAGCTGATAATGCCTATCAGAGCAAAAACCAAGCCATGAGGTCAAAGGAACTGCCTACAGAGCTCAGAGACAGGGTTGTTGCAATGCACGGATCTGGGGAAGGCTGCAAAAAAAATTCTGCTGCACTGAAGGTTTCCAAGAGCACAGTGGCCTCCATAATTCGCAAATGGAAGAAGTTTGACACAACCAGGACTCTTCCAAGAGCCGGTCGCCCAACCAAATTGAGCAAGCGAGGGAGAAGGGCCTTAGTGGCTAGATGGAAGCCTCTTCTCAGTGCAAAAAGGCACTTGAAGGACTCTGACTGTGAGGAACAAGATTCTCTGGTCTGATGAAACCAAGATTGAACTGTTTGGCCTCAGTTCTAAAGGTTATGTCTGGAGGAAACCAGGCACCGCTCATCACCTACCCAATACCATCCCAGCAGTGAAGCATCGTGGTGGTAGCATCATGCTGTGGGGGTATTTTTCAGCAGCAGGGACTGGGAGACTGGTCAGGGTTGATGGAAAGCTGAATGGAGCAAAGTACAGAGATATCCTCAATGAAAACCTGTTCCACAGTGCTCAGGACCTCAGACTGGGCCGAAGATTCACATTCCAACATGACAATGACACTAAGCACACAGCAAAGACACCACAGGAGTGGTTTAAGGACAACTCTGTCAATGTCCTAGAGTGGCCCAGCCAGAGCCCTGACCTGAACCCTATTGAACATCTCTGTAGAGACCTGAAAATAGCTGTCCACTGACAGTCCCCATCCAACCTGACTGAGCTTGAGATGATTTCCAAAGAAGAATCACAGAAAATCCCCCAATCCAGGTGTGCGAAGCTTGTTGCATCATAATCAAAAAGACTCAAGGCTGGACTTGCTGCCAAAGTTGCTTCAACTAAGTACTAAGTAATGGGTCTGAATACTTGTGTAAATGTGATATTTCAGTTTTTTCTTTTTAATAAATTTACAAAAAGT
>VUQI01057201.1:0-12176 GCA_015106735.1 Paratilapia polleni
GAGAAAGTAAAGAACTTTTCTTTTCTTTTTTTTTTTTTTAAATAGAGATTTCACAAACATCTTCTATAAAAGATAGGAAGATATTAACATATATCATCATATACTGAAAATATATGCTAATATCATCATATGAAGATATTTTTTCTTGAAAATATTTGGTTTAATTAACATAGAATCTGTACAAAAGAGTCAATACCAAAGGTTCCTTGTCTACTACCCCTGTTAAAAAAAGGAGGGAGAAAATGTGAACTCCAATGACAGTTACAAAAGTGTTTTAGCCATGTCAGTAAACATGTCACTGATACCTATAAGGTTAACTCTAAGAGTAGTGCTACTCCAGTGGTTCTCAAACTTTTTCTGACATTACCTATTTCCGAAGCCGAAAAAATTTCCCACTCCACAGTTTTAAAAAAACATTCGTTTTAAAAAAACATTAGGAATAAACGATCCAAGTTGAGTTTTAGTGAAATAAACATCAGCACAATAGCGTTCAGTAAAGCCTTGTTTTGTTTTGTTTGTTTTGGTTTTTTTTTTGTTTCTTTCTTTATTTTTTCCCTACAGGCTATATTCCACCAAAGGGAATGCCTTTATCATCAAAATAGAAACCTGTCAAATAAAAAGAAAAAAAAAATCAATTTTAGTGAATTTGTTTTGTTGTATTCCTGACAATGGAGATTGTGAGTTCAAAACGCATTTGGCAAAATGCAGGGATTTCCAGCAAAGACCAGTGTGCAAACAATTTAACCACAACTTTTTATCTTATGCTGGTGCTGGCCATCGTTTTTGACAAGACAAACATGGCTGGCCAAATCAGCTGTCACTAATTAATGTTCATTCTGCAACTTGATGACAAGCCAAAATGCCAACAAGAGCTACTTGCAGCCAGTGTCTAGCCAAAGATCTTGTGAAGGAAGAACATCCACACTTGTTACATACCTGTGCAGCTTTATTCAGTAGGCAACCTGCCAAATAAACACAATAGCCTCACTGATTTAAATGAGTGGGGTTTTTTTTTCTTAATACAAAAATGATGACAAGATAAACAGAACCATATTATAAACCTGATGCAGGCAGAAATATATGTGTTTCTACAATAGGTGTTCACACTGTGAATTGGAAATTCTTGACCACATCCTGACTCTGAGGTCGTCTCTTCAGCTGGAGCCAACCTATCATGCAAAGCACTCGGGATGAATTAACTTTTTGTCCTGCTGTAAATATCTGGCAACCCTCTAAGTAGCTATTAGGTGGTTTGAGCCCAATGCTTCCCTTGCAGATGTGTCTCCTTTCTCCTGGGTATATTGGTTTATCACACTCACTGCTGGTGAGGACAGCAGAGACAATCAAGACTTTTTAAAGTTATACACGAAGCACTCTCTAGTCCAAGACTGCAAAGTTTTCCTTCCTAGTTTTTCGTTTTACAACTTGGCAAGAGAGATATTTTCACATAATGCCTGTTTTCAATCAGTGTAATTAGTCTGTGATGTAACAGTCATCTGTGCATCTCTAAAATGTTATTGGAGACTATAGTCTGTTAATGTGTAAAGCTATAGCTTTTACATGTTTCTCTTTTGGTGTCTACACTGAATATAACCAGATGATGATTTAAACTGAGTCCATAATAGTGAAAGAAAACAGATTGCATTATTGTTGAGGTTTTCTTTCCTTTGGGATCTCATTATCTCATTCACAACAAAATACCCACGTAACTTATTTTTACATAGTTATCCACTTAAACCAATTTTTACTTGGATTGTATGACCTCACAACCCCAAACATTACACTATTTATGCACAACACTGATCTTATTTTCATCTCGCCTTTTCAGCTTATATTTCCTGATGTTTGCAGCTCTGACAGACTCCTATATTACAAACAACAGGGGAGCTGACTTGTATTTAATGAGATTTCATTCTAAAGTAGAGAGGCAAAAGGTGTAAAAGCTTTTTTTTGTCTTCAGCACCCTCACATCTCTAGAGCTTTTTCAACAGTGTTTATAATTGTTACTCCAAAAAAAAGCAGTTCTAACAAATACTGCTCTATATAGATTCCAGCAACCAATACCAGTGAACCAGCACTAAAACTTTATGGCACCTGTTCCTTTCTTTCTATGGTAAGGCAAGCTGTCTGCTGTAAAAAAAAAAAAAAAAAAAGAGGCATGGATGTGTTATATAAACAGTGCCATACTCGAGTTCCTCGCTACGCCTGCAAAACATAAAAACAAGTAGCCTTGCAAACATAAAACCGTAACAGCTTATTAGTCCAAAATACAAGGAATAATAGTCGACCTTTTTAGTTAAGATGCCATAAAAAATTACAGTTAATGGAGAAAATGTGGATAAAGTAATTGTGCTAACAGCTTGAAGTTTTATCTGTTCAATAGAAAGACCTTGGTTTGCAGTCTCCTCACAATGGACTGTTCATTTTTAAGGGTGGGTTTTTTTGGGGTTTTTTTACTCTGGATGGGAACACAGAGGAACAGCTAGTGCCAACAGAAATATTGGTGGTCATTTTTATGAGCCAGAGATTTGTACACTGATAAGAAAACTGAGAAATCACACAGAGGCGCCAAGCTTGCACATGAAACATAGGCTGGCATTAGCTTAACCAAAATGAAACAAGCAGTGCTAAGCTGTTAAAATACTACACTAAAGTAGACAGATCATTTTCCTCTGGGGTTGTTGTAGACAGCAGCACCAAGACATTTCTAAATAGGGTTTCACAACTGGGGGTAGCAGCTTAAAAAGTTAACTATGAGGAAAACCAAAACAATACAAACACAAAATGAGAAGAATTCTATTTTTTCATTTAACCACAATACCTGTGTAGACAGGGATCCAATAGGATTTCATTGTTTGTACAGTAGTGGTTATTAAATTATCTAAGCTTAGTTGCCATCTCCGGTCAGCAAGCAAAGCTGAAACATTAGGCTAATTGTTTTATCTATTATTTTTTATTTATTTATTTATTTTTACAAAAGTTGTTTATATATTAACTGTACACAATGTAAATGGTCTCTTTACTCTTGGCCTGTATTGTTAGTATGTTCTAAGAGCTTCCTTTTTTTGGCCAGTTTTTGGCTTTACTGGACACGTAGAAATGACACACGGGAAGCAGTCTGGGGTAGCATCAAACCCACACCTGTCATGTGATGCTGTCAGGTGGGCAGGAGGTGGACCCAAATGCAGGACTCCGAGGCCGAACTAAACTTGAAACTCAGCTTTTATTTCAGGATAAACATAAACATAAGCCTAGGCAGGAGTAGGAGCAACAGCAAAAGCAAAAGCAAAAGCAAGGCAAACAAGTAAACAAGCAAGCAAACATGACGACGTGACAAAGAACACAAGCAGACACGGGGTTTAAATACACAAAAGGTAACGAGTGGAAACAGGAGGGTAACGAAACACAGCTGAACTAAATCACAGTTAACAGGGCAAAAGGAAGCAAAACTAAATACTGAGCACGAGAAACAGGAGACTATCAACTTAAAACAGGAAATAACAAAACACAGAGACCGAGACTAAGTGACAAAATAACAGAAAATAACCTGGAAAGTCCAAAACTCAAAACACCGGGTCAAATTGACCCGGGATCATGACAACACCCCTTACAGTCTTTCAGCTTATGAGTTGCCTGCTCAACCAACTAAGCTATACTGGTACCCCAAGAGTTTTCTTTTTGATTAAAAAAACAGATTGTACCAGTTCCATATGGACTGGCACTATATAGTGCTTTTGTACTCTTACTGAGCACTCAAAGTGCTTTACACACACACTGATGGATGCACCGGGGGTAAATTGGTATCTCACCCAAGGACGCTTCAGTATATGGACTGGAGGAGCCGGGGATTGAACCTCTGACTTTCCAATTAGTAGATAAAGATTCTCAGTGCCTTTTGCCATCTAGTTTCCACATAACAGAAAGAACAAACTCAAAATGCTAATGGTGCTAACAGCAACTATGTACTGCATATGTTTTCTTTCAGTAAGTATTTATGATGTTTGTACTATAGAGTTCATAAAGACAGGTATGCAGAAAAGCTGATTCAACTGCAGAAGTGGTATAGCAATTTTGTCAAGCCCCCTCTTTCAAGCCTCCTTTCAAACAGATATGGGCTTTGGAGCAAGATTGCTTAAACTTAAACAGGAGCATAGGGAAAAACAAATCCTAATGTCAGTATCATAAACTTGTTGGCTTATCAAGGAACTCTTGTACATCTCATAAATCATTATTTTACCACAGCAAGGAGTGAAGCAGCTGTGCTCCAACAGCAGACATCCTACTACGAAAATAAAAAAAAAGCTTTTTAATGATGTTGAGAATCCATATACATACAGGCTACTTTTATTAATCCAGGTAAACAAAGGTATGGCTGTCCTGCTTACAGGAATGAGGGGCCTTCTGAGAAATGCTAAAGCATTTAATTGAGGCAGTTTTTTAGGCAGATGATCAGCACATCCATATGGGGGCTTAATGGATTCACTTATAATCAAGAGAGCTTACAATTCAAAACAAAGAGGCTCTCAGTTGGAAAGCCTTTACTGTGATTATGTAATGTGAGTGGTGTTGATACAAAAGCCTTCTCTGTGACTGGATACTAATGATACTATCCGAGCTTTGGGCTTAATCCAGTATGAGTAGTCCAGCATGGATCATGGATCATGATGAAGTAACTGCTCATAAACAGAAAGAGGCCTTTCTCAACACTGGAAGAGTGAAGAACCCCCTTTTTTTTTTTTAAAGATCTTTGACTTGCTATACTGCATGAATCTAGTTTGCATAAAACATACTTTAAGACATTTAGTTAATTTTCTCTGCTTTCCTCCAGGAATTGTCATCGTATTTTTAAAAACAGAGTAGAATTATTATGAATTCAACCAGTCCTCTCTGCAGAACCTGAGAAACCTATTAATGATAATGAAAGCTATTTAATTGCTTTCATTATCAATTATTTTTGCAATTACAAACTTGATTAATTTAGTCTGCATTTATTTGTATCTATTTCTGTTACTTTTACATATAAACCAAAAGAAAGCAGCAAATTCAAATGGCATGTACAACAAACTGGAAGCAGAAGGTACTGCTTGACCTTAACCCCATTTCCAAACAAAGCTGGAACGCTGTGTAAAATGTAAGTAAAAACAGAATGCAATGATCTGCAAAGAATTTAAACAGTATAAAGAAAACAAAACATGTTGAAACTAAGAGATATTATTGGGGTTTATTTTAACAAAAACACTGGTCCATTTTGAGTTTAGATCAGTGGCGACATCACACAAGTATGCAGCAAGCCAGTTACGTGAGGTTTGAAAAAAAAAAAAAAAGGCTGAGTCTTTCAGAATAAAGATGGGAAGGGGTTCGCCACTGTGGAAGACTGGGGGAACAAATAGTTCCACAACATTTCTCAACATAATAGTCCATGGTACATGATATCATTAAGAATCAGAGAATCCATGTCTGTATTTAATGATGCACTGCATTAAAAACAGGAATTTTGTTTTGGAAGTCATTTGGATTTGTTCAGGAACTCCTCAGAGCACCACTGAGTAAACAGTGCACTGCTACATTCACAAATGCAAGTAAAAACTACCATGCAAAGAAAGAAATAATCTGGTCCCGAGCTCATGATGAGAGATGAAATTAGGCCAAGTAGAAAACTGCCCTGTGGTCTGACCAATCCAAATGTTAAAAATTTTCCTTGAAATCCCTGCAGGCTAAAGAGCAGAAGAACCATCCAGCCCAGTTCAAAACCCAGCATCCATGATGGTATGGGGGTGTATTAGTGTACATGACACTGATAATTTGCACTTTAATTCTGAATGATATATACAGGATGTGGTGCAACATATCCTGCCACAGAAACAGACTCATAGTCTGCAAACCACGCCCACTGGGTCAGTCCCACAGTATGAAACTGTGGTTTGAAAAAGACCTGGCTAAAAATGTTAGATTGCACTATGTAAAAGGATTACTTTAGCCCATCTGTATCTAAGTTAACTGTAATAAGCTTATGCACTTGCAAACATAATGTTACTTGCAGCTTTTTGAATTCTCCACACTCCACTCAAGTACACTGTCACAGACAACCTACTCGCAGGCAATTTTCAGTTCTTTGCCAGCAGGTGGAATTGACAAGAAGGCGCCTTCATGCATAAAATAATATATTTACGCCCAAATCCTACTAAACAGACTCCAGATCAGCAAGTACACGTCAACATGACACCCACATGCACAATAATACACAAAATGTGCTTCAGTGCTCTCTGCAGTGTAGAGTCCAGCTTTCAAAAGCAGCTCTGGATTTTGAATATTTGCCATTGGTCTGGTTTTGTTGCACATATCTGGCAACACTGTTCCAGAGGATGCCTTTTCCAGGAAAGTTCCTGCTTATTTCAGCAAGAAAATGCTCTCCATTTGCATGTATTTGCATGGCTCCATAATAAAAAAAAAGCGTGTCTGCTTGCAGTCCAGACATGAAAGCAGCTGAAATCTTAAATCATGCAAGAATAAGAAAAAAAATTCAAAATTTGTCTCCTCAGATTCTAGTTACTTACAGAGTTGCTGTTGAAAGAAGAGGTGATGCACTACAGAGGTAAACATGCCCCTGTCCCAACTTTTTAAAAACATGTTGAATCAAATTAAAATTTTTAAAAAGTGTTCTGACTTTGTTGGAATTGAGGTGGTATTGTCGTGAGATTGCAGTTTTTCCCTGCTGACACTTTACATTGATAGATAACGCCAATCACCTTATCTGGACAAAGGGTCTATGTTTGAAGTGCATCTCAGAAGATCTGTCCATGTTTTTGTCCAGATTTCTGTCTTAGTCTGAGTTTTATTGTTGAAGTTGTGAGCATGTTGAACTAATTTAGACAGTGTGGGATATACAAAATACATTTCCTTCCACATCCACAAGATATTAACCACAAGGACTTTGTGATATACTATAAATATTTTCCCTACTTAGAGCTGCAAAACCAGCAGCTGCACTTGAGATGTAATGCTCATCTACTTACAGACCAGACTATATAAGGCAGCGTTATCCTAAAAGCGAAATGTTTGGACGTAAAAAGTATCTCATGCAAATCTGTTTATCAGCAGAGTGCTGCACTGACATGGTTTACTAAAAGCCACAGCAGCACTGTGTAGCTTATGGAAAACAAAATCTTCTCAAGGTTGATAATGAACTGCAGAAGGAACCGGGATAGAAGATGAGCCCCCATTTGATTTCCTCCTGTCTACACACGCTCAATTTGATTGTATTTCTTTTATTCCTTTGCCAAATCCCTGTATCACTTTATCTATCTTCTACTCCTCCTCCTCTGTCTTTGGATACACCCCCCATTTCTTCCTCATAGAAGGGGCAGTAAAGCTGGTCTGAGTCGGCCTTGTTGACAGAATCAGGATGTCCCCTCCCAGCGGGATGCCCGAGTGTCAGGCTGAGACAGAGACTAAAGAGGGCTGCAGGTTTCGCATTAACAACCCAGTACATGCACACTCACATATTTGTCCCATATGCTCATCACTATTCATCACTAGTTATATGCATGTCCTCATAAGCTGACAGGAGGTGGATAGAGAGAGAGAGATACAAAAACAGAGAGAAGAAGGAGGGTGAAATGGAGTCTATTCTTCAAGTTTTAAAGTCAAAGGTTTTTTTTAATCTTTTTTGTTTGTTTGTTTGTTTCTATGAAATATTTCAACATCTACAAGACTGATTGGGATGATATCGTATATCAATGAAATCTAAAAGACTTCTTGTCATCTAGGCATGATGATTTGAGGTAAACATTAACTACTAATCATTACTTTGTTATCAATGTCACTGTGACTATGTAACATGACAATTCCCAACATTTTTCACCTTTTTCTGCCACCTGTCATTACATATGAACTTTTATACATCTTACTGTTTGTTTTTCTCTTTACTTATCATCACACAGCCTAACGCAGCAATAAGCAAGATTGTTAACTCTAAGTTCTGCTGTAAAATACATCAAGTATCTTCTCTATCCATCATTCATTTTCTTCTGATTAAGACCTCAGGGCATTGTACTGTGTTAAATTCTTCACACCCACATGTTAGCTCTCCAGAAAATCTCCATTTTCCCAAGGAACACAGTGAAGATCTAAGAAGGAGAATTGTAGATTTACACAAGTTGGGAAGGTTGGAAGGTGGAGCTATTTCTAAACAACTGCAGATTGTAAGATCATCAGTTCAAACAACTGTACAAGTACAGTACAAGTTATCCGGATGTGTCACGTGTCACCTTTGCCAAGGTCTGGAAGAAGACCCAAACTGTCACCCTCAGATGAGAGGATATTGGTTAGGATGTTCAGAAACAACCCAGGAACCACCAAAGCCCAAGCCTGCCATGAACTTGAAACTTTTGGAACACCTGGATCACTGTCCACAGTGAAGTGAGTTTTACATCGCCATGGACTGAGAGGGTGCTGACCAAGAAACAAGCCCCAGCTCCAAAATTGACACCTTCAAGCTCGACTGAAATTTGCAGCTGCCCACAAAGACAAGCCAAAGACAAGATTTTCAACCTTATTGAAAATCTGTGTATGATGCTTAAAAGCCGGGTTCCTGCCAGGAAACCAACCAATTTAAATGAACTCTACCAATTCTGCCAAGAAGAGTGGTCAAATATCCAGCCAGAATTATGCCATAAGCTTTTTGATGGCTACCAAAAGCATCTGGTCGAGGTGCAACTTGCTAAGGGACATTTAACCGAATATTAGTGGGAGTGTATGTATACTTTTGAGCCTGTATGTATAACCCTGTTGGATTAGAGAAAATCTAAAATAAATTCAAATTTATGCACCCAATTCTTGTTTTTTAAAGTCATTAAAGATGTATGATGTACAATCATTCCACCCTGGAAAAAGAATAGTTCAAAGACATAATTAAAAGCCCCAAATTATCAGGACATTCATGCCCATGATGAGTGTATGTAAACTTTTGACCACAACTGTGACATGCATGTCTATGGACTGTTGGAGGAAGTCAGAGTACCGATGCAGGCACAGGGAGAACATACAAACTCCATACAGCTGGCCTATTCCACACAGAAAAGCCCCAACCAGCTGGTGGATTTGAATAATAAACAAAAATAATTATAATAAATTTATTGTAGCTTTTCTGAGACATGTTTGACAGCTATGACTTCACTAACCCATAAGTAATGGTGTTGAAGACTAGACTACAGCTTAGGTGTTGATCTATTATAGCATTCCTACATTAAAGTGAAGATTCTTCCATTCAAACAGCAGCCAGTCAGTCCTCTGATCCTCAGTATCATCGTGAGATGCTTTCTGACATTTCTCTATTACCAGAGAAATATAAATTGGACTAATGGCATAGATGTTATGTTTTTTCTGTCTATATGAACACACTTTCTGGCTCCACAAAGAAATCGGCTCAAACAAGCTTCCCATGTATCCTTGAAGTCTGTCTCTTATTGATTATCAATGCTCCAGAAAACTCTCCGTTAGTATAAGTCTCGCTGTTTGGCTCCTAGTTTTGTAAGACAATCGTTCACGGTCAAAAATATTGATCCAATTACTCGGATTCACTTTAATGGAGAAGGGAGAGCCAAAACAAAGATTAAAAACCAGCCTCTGCAAACCCAGAGGAAATGTAGCTCATATGTTTATCTCAGCTCCAATCGCTGGCTAACTCAGACTGAAAGGAGAAGAAAAAGACCTGAGCTCTCTTCTCTTTTTTTTTTCTCCCTGCCCTCAGTACTTTTAAGCATTTGAGCAAAAAGCAAAAAGAAAAAATATGCAACTTCCAAGAAACACATGGTACAGGGCAAAAAATGGAATCAGCCCTCCTTGTTGGTGCAACAACACAATTTTGAATGTTTAAGTTGAAACAAGGACAACTGATGACTCCTTTTTGCATAAATGTGTTTTCTTAGCGAGCCAGGGCAGAAATTGCCGGCACATAATAAGAGGGTTTGTAATACAGCGAGACAAAACATAATGAAACATTGTCCTGACATAACCCACCCCTCCCTCTAATGCCCTTTTCTTTTCCTTTGCCTTCGATCCTTCCCACTCCTCCGCTCTGCTTGCTGTCACTTTCATCTCTCTCTAATATGACTTCCTTTAATGCCTGCATCAGTTTGTGTGTGCAAGTTTCTGTGCGTGGGTATACATTTACTGTATGAACACGTGGACGCCAACTCAGTGTAATGTTAGACTTACAGATTCAATCAGGACACATCTGCAAGGCATTAGAGATTAATAACCCAACCAAACTGCACAGCAAAGGAAATCAAGCAAAACAGAGGGAATATTTCATCCCTTCAGCCTGTTTAGATACAGTTAAATATAATACATATACTTGAGGCTTTGCTTGGGGTATCTGGCCCTCCGCTGGTGGAAATATCTTTCACGCATTGTCACTTTTTCCCCTAACTTTAGGTTCATTGCTGCCTGCGATGATGGAAGCTAATGAAGTGTTGCAGTGCTGCGCTACTGGAGAAGCCGTGGGAGTTACAGGGGAGGAAAAAACAGAAGAACAAGAAAAATAAAGAGTAAGAGGAAATGTGGGAGGTGAAAAGTTTGACAGAGAGGCTTTTCTGTGTCCTGACGCGGCAGACGAGCCACCAAGTGTCAAGTCCCCAGCGCTCAACTCCAAGATGAGCCTTAAGTTCAGCATCAGCATTCGCAGTGTTCATTACATCCACATGAGGATGAGCAGGAGCTGCATTACTTTCACTGTGTTTATCAGTTAATAGTGGTTTAAGATACAGCTTGCCTCCTAGACTGATCTGAAAAGTTAATGAGGGAAAAATGAGATAGCAGCGTTGTGGATGTGAGCCTCGAGGCCAAACAAAACTTATCAAGAAAGAGAGTGGTAAACAAACAACACAAATACGAAACCGTATATTTAAAGGAGTTGTCATGCAGAAAATAAATTCATAGGAAGGTGTGTCTGTCTGTGAGAGAAAGCAAGAGAAATGAGTTGAGGATGAAACCAATATTTGAAATTAAAGTGACCCCCGAGAAGCAAATTTCACTGAATTTCAGACATTATTTTTTTTTTCAAAAACACAAATAGACTTGTTGTATCTGTGTTCATGTTCCTGCAAAAATTACATTCATTAAAGCACCGAGAAGCAGACCTGATGTAAAAGAAAATGCACCGAGGCCCGTTTTCTTGGACTATCGTGTGTACCTTAATTTCACTCCATTTTTCCTGAAAGTAGAAGTTTCAGATGAGGAGTCTGGATTCTGGTTACTGTTAATGGTTATGATTATACCTCCTTTAATCTGGACACATGGGACTAATCTTTTTTCATTGCCTGTGTTGCTGGCAGCAGACTGAAGGCGGGCTGTAGATGATGTTCAGGCTGGCTCTGTGGATATTTTCAGGTCTTTTCAGGACTGCATTTCAGGTCAGTTATTACACTGAGATGAATTTAGTTGACTGTTTCAAGCTTCAGTAACCTCCTGCCAGTGGAAAAAAAAAAAAAAATCACACACACTGATGTCTAAGTAAACAGCGTTAGTAGTACATGTTTATGCTGGGGCATTGCTGTATAGATGAATCTGTAAATCTGTCCCACACTTTCCTCCAGCCTGAAATATTTCAACAACAATAACATAAAAATTTATGTTGGCATTCATATGGTGAATCGTTATAACTTTATTGATCCCCTGGTATTTTGCAGCACAATCATCACATTATTTCTAATTTCCAGACACAGTGGAGCAGTGATTAGCACTGTTGCTCCACAGCAAGAAGGTCCTGGGTTTGAATCTGTAGGCCAGCTGGGGCCTTTTTGTGTGGAGCTTGCACGTTCTCCCTGTGTCTGCGTGGGCTTTCTCCAGGTTTTCTGGCTTAGGTTAACTGGTGATTCTAAACTGGCCGTAGATGTGATGGTGAGTGTGAATGGTTGCCTGTCTCTGTGTGTTAGCCCTGTGATAGAATCGTGATCTGTCCAGGAAGTACCATGCCTCTCATCCTATGACAGCCAGGTTAGGCTCCATCCTCCCCATGACAGGGAGGATAAGCGACTAAGAAAATGGATGAATGGCTCTGTTGAGCCAAACATTCCTTTAACTCTGACTAGTAATGACTTCATGAATTTCTTTACAAATAAAATTTTAACCATTAGAGAAAAAATTATTCACAGCTGTCCCACAGACGTATTGTTATC
>VUQI01057202.1:0-21289 GCA_015106735.1 Paratilapia polleni
GCCTAAGGGAAGCATGTATAATGTAAATAGAATTGGTCCCAGCACAGAACCCTGATGAACTCCATAATTAACTTTAGAGTGTGAAGAAGACTCCCCATTTACATGAACATGCCACATTTATGTGGCCTACTACTTTGTGGCTGAGTTGCTGTCGTTCCCAATCACTTCCACTTTGTTATAATACCACTAACAGTTGACTGTGGAATATTTAGTAGTGAGGAAATTTCACGACTGGACTTATTGCACAGGTGGCATCCTATCACGGTACCACGCTGGAATTCACTGAGCTCCTGAGAGCGACCCATTCTTTCACAAATGTTTGTAGAAGCAGTCTGCATGCCTTGGTGTTTGATTTTATACACCTGTGGCCATGGAAGTGATTGGAACACCTGAATTCAATGATTTGGATGGGTGAGTGAATACTTTTGGCAATATAGTGTATATTTATATATAGATTTTAAAAATCATATTTTCTTGCAACAAGTAAAGTAAAAAGAATAATCATAATTGTATGGTGTATGGATCTTATTTCCTGAAATACTTTGATATACTAGTTATAGTTAAGTACTGAGAGTTTCTTTTATTGATTTCTCTTTAAAATCAAAGATTCACAACCAAGGAAAGAACATGCAAAGCTAAATTTAGGAAAACAACAACAAAATTGATTATTATTGAGAATTTCCACAATTTCCAATTATTTATTCTACTTGATGGAAACTGGGTGTATTTGGTCAGAGAGTGGCCTGGTAAAATGAGCAACTTCATATCAGTTGTCATATTTTGATTTAAATATTGGTAAATTTTTGGTGGTGGACAAACTGAGCACCAACACTTCACTCTACTGAAAAGAGCAAAAATAAATCAGCACAGACAGAAATCTTAAACTGTTAGGTTAGGTAAGTGAATAAGGTAAATTAGTCAAATGTACGTTTTACCATTGTATAATACTATATGGTTATTAATTCAAATGCCTGTGTAATGCACCTAGCAGTGTTAATACAGTGGTGCTGAACAGCTGAGCAGTGGTGCTGAACTTTGTGCAAACATCTATACGCATTCCCATTCTTAACCCCGTAATCAAATACAACACAGGGACATCATTTAACTTGATGAACCAATTTTATCCCTCTAACATGTGAAGTTAGACACTTTAAACATTCCCTTCTTCCCCATGTCCCAGAGGAATGAACTGACAACAGAGAGCACCTTATCTCTTTTTTTAAATAAATTTCTTCCAAAGATGGGGTTGCTGTTAACCACTTACTGATACAACCATTCTGCAATCATTTATACACATGTGGCCTGCTGCTATGTTTCAGCTGAGGGAAGAACTCTTAAATTGTCATGACAAAGTAATTTGTATTATGTGAAGTGCTTTAATCTCAATTGTTTTATGCTTTGCTGTTCATTGGTCCATTCACACACATACACACCAACACAAGACAGTACTTGCAGTAAATATTTTGCTAGTGCCCTACATCTCAAATTGATCATAACATTAAAGCTTACCCATTCTCTTCTCTTCTCTCTAGGTGCAAGTAAATTCACACAGGAAATGTATTTTTCTGTAAAAACATTAAAACACACAAGATAACCTCAGATAAGTTAGTGTATGTGTATTTTAAAATATTCTCTTTGTGAAACTAGAATATAGATCAATGTTTCACCTGCCATTCAAGCCACAATGAATAATTAAGGTTGCCCAGAGAGACTTTTAAACTTTAACTTCTCAGTTTAGATGCTCACTGTGAGGTGAGTTAAAAAGGTCACATTTTCATAGGGCATGTATGAATGTAGAGGTCTGCGTGTGTTTAAGGACTGCACTGTTATATCTGGCAAATATTTACTTTGAAAAGAAAGATCCACACATGTATTACTTCCCAAATATTTAAAGACAACGCCCTTTATTTCAGTAAAATGTACCAACAGCTCAGTAATTGCATATATTAATGGCACTGTGACCAGGATATGCTATGATGATTATCCAGCTGAAATGAGTCCTGTGAGCTGCATATACAAAGATTTAATAGCTGGGAAAATTATTACTTTTGTGTTGTGTGTCAGAGTGTTGTCAATATCACTGACTTTATAAATAGCAATGAGCTTAAGATTATAATTTATTTCCTACTTTCTTTAAGTTAAATATTTAAACTGCCTATGAAAATCCACTATCCAAAAACTGAGGATAACTAACACATAGTTGTTCAAAAGCATTTTTAATCCAGTGTACAGAAAAGGTTAAAGATGCCAAGGTAACGAAAGTCATTCTGTTGTATTTCTTGTCCAATTTAAAAAGAGAAACTGTTGATGCATGGTCACCCATTTATCTTGGTCATAACTGCCCCATCAACAACCCTTACATGTCACCTTGAAATATGAATTCTCCTCCCTGTCCGTGAATGCTGTGTATACTGTATCGACATTTGCAGAGCTTGTGGCCATCTGGCTGCAGGCATTTGAAGTAGATTTTCTCAAAGACTTCTTTGGGGATTGTTTATAGTCTGGGGATTATAATTGAATGATGAATACTTCACTACCTCAAGTGACACTGTTTGGCGTCATAACTTTGCAGTGTCATTTTTGCCCCTTGGTCCAGAAATTAAGTGTCATAAAAATAACATTGGGCCCACACTCATCAAGAGATTTGCCTGTAATCCGCAAGAGACTGGGGATGTTAAAGGTGTACCCATGTGATTGCCTTGTGAATTACCACAATCCTGAGAGGGGGATGAGTGAGGCTGGAGGAGGCAAGAGGTACAGGGGCCAAATTGTAACAGATTGCAAACCCAAACCTCTGCCCTTAAGCAAAAAATGGACTTTAGGGATAAGGGTGCCAGTCATAGCATAATTGATGCTGGGCTGGGTACAGGGTAAGTCCCATCTGCCACTGTCTGCTATTTGAGAGACCAAAAAAGCTTTCCTTTTTGTCCTGTCTCAACCAGGCCTTCAAACTGTGCTTGTAAAAATCCTCTCTTCTGTCCCCCTTGTCCTCATTATACGTACAAAGCTGTAAGTCCAAGACTGGTTTACCATCAGACAGCAGCAGCCTGGGGAGAGAATAGGGAGAGCCATACGCAGCCTTGACTTATCATATCTCCCATCATATGGAAACAGAGCAAGAGAAAAAAAATAAATAAAACACAACAATTTTTAAGCTCTACGTTATTCTCTTTATGGTACAAAGTGAAATATATTTAGTAAGTAATAAACCTTTGAGATTTGTGTGTGTGTGTGTGTGTAGGGGTGGGAGTGGGGTATTACTCAAAGGTAGGTATGTCCACTTGAGACTATGGTACTTGAGGAACAACTGCCATTCCTCTGCAATGCATCAGTTAAAAAAATTTCAAATCAAGAATGTGCAAGCGTATTTCTCACTCTCCAAAATAAAGGAGACCAGTCCAAGCACACAGGCATGTAATCTATGTGCTTGCTGCATTTTCAACACCATTGGTATGATTAATGGGCTTCGGAACTGGGGAACTTGTTCAATGTGACACAAGCTTTTGTCTCTGTGTGTCATCCCCTTCCTCTTGCTGACAGCCACCAGAGTCTCCCTCTCTTTGCAAGCAGCTACACCGCTCAGTGGTTGGCTGGGGCAGGACGATCCGATATGCACTGACAGCACAATAATAACCCATGCAAATTAACAGGGTGGAGTGTATATGCAAATACAAAAAGCACAATAGAAAAAGTGATTTAAAAAGAATCTCAATGTCTTTTTGGTTAAAAAAAAAAAAAAAAGGCTCATACTTTAGGTACAGGGAACTCATCCCAGCAAACATTTCAAGATATCTTTTTTTCCCTCTTGAGAGGACTTAACTTTTATTTCAGCCTGCCTTCTATCTTCCCCACTAACACATTAAATGTCTATCCAACTGTGTGTCTTTTCAAAATAAAGAATATAAACTTGTTGGCAGTGTTTTATGTTTTATTCAGCTTAACTCGGTCTGCCATGCATGTACAAGATGTGGCTGTTAAATAATGAGACTACAGCAATTTGACATACAGGAGATCACAACTACACACACATACATATGAAAATCACTGGTTCACTTGCATGTATATGGGAGTATGTGTCTTTACACAAGTATAAATTTCCACAAACATCTGTGTTAGGAACAGTCTTACCCTTAGAGTAAAAATAAGGCACCAGTGGGGATACTGGATGTTTTGTGCAATGCCAAGAGCTGGCAGTGTAAAATTTGTTTTGATTTTTTTGGATGCCAAAATCATATCCTCAAGCCAAAAAGTAAAGTTGAGATCATAAAACTTGCTCAGGGATGAACCAATTAACTACCATTTCAGACTCCTCTGGGATGAATATTAGGTGAAAGAGTCAATTAAACTGACATTCTGAGTTTCCAGTTGCTTAATTTGCAGTAATGTGGCATGGGCATTTCTGTTTTCACTCTTCACAGTTAACCTCTCACTTATGCTTTTGTGTTTGGGACCAATTACAAACTACATTCAGGAGCAGCTAAGTAATATGCAGCCTTACTCTGAAGAACAGTTTGTTCATACTTAATTAAATTATACTAAATGTACATAACTTTGTCTTTTGGGGCATGGCTGGAAACCCATATTGATAACTGAATGAGTTGCACAGTGCGTGAAAACAGGATCTAAAATGTCAGTGCCAAGAACATAGAGAGACACAAGATGAAGATGCTGGGTGGTATATTGCCAATGTTCATCATCTAGAGCAAAAAAGTGAAAAGAAATTAGCTTTTTGACATATTTGAACAAGTAATCATTTGATCCTCTTTAAAACAATGCCTGTTAATAAAGGTATTGTATTATATACTAAATTTAAGTTCAGTGACAAGTAGAACCTGTCATTTAACTCTTTAACACAGGGTTTGGATTTCTATTTGCTATTCAATTTTGAGTCAGAAAAACAGATGTGGATTCCTATGACCCTGGAAAGAGATTTAAAAATACCCATCATTTAGAACTGCACACCGAGTTTTATTACAAGATTTGTAGGTAATTTTGGCAGCAGTTTGTGTCAAAGGGCATTTGTCTACAATCAGAAAGAGACTGCAAAACTTTTGCTGTCCAAAGAGACGATTAAATAAAAGCTAAAGTTTGCTGACTATCACATAGGCAAAGACCAGATCTTTTTGGAACAGTGTACTACGGACAGACAAATAAAATACTTGTTATAAATAATTGTTTGGCTACATTAACAACACACAAGTTCACTGTCAACCAGTGTGGTGGAATTTTTATGGTGTAGGATTGTCCCCATCTCAGGAAGTGGGGCGATTGCAGTCATGGTTTCAACTATGAATTCTATATAGTATTAAAGAATGATTGAAGATAATGTCATTTATTCTGTCTTAAAGTTGAAGTTGAAGTGGATCTTCCAAAAAGATAATGATTTTAAACACCCTAGCAATTCCACCAAGAAGTGACTCAAAAAGGAGAAAAGGAGGGTTATGGAATTGTCTAAGTCTTGATTTAAATCCCTTTAATATTAGGTGGAAAGATTTGAAACTCCTCTCCATGCAAGAAACCCCCCAAACATCTTGTAACTAAAGAAGTGTTGCACGGAGAGTGCAAAAATTTCACTAAGCCAGCCAATTACATAAAAGGCCTTCAAGAAGTTTCTTCTACTAAAAGAGGCCACTTAGACACTTCTAAGGTCAAGTGTGTATTTACCTTTTCCACTGAAGCCCATAAAATATTTTTTTTGTTCAGTTAATAATTGAAAAAAATCATTTTCCTTCTAGTGTTGCAGAACAATACCAACTTTATTTGTTACAGGCACTGATTTAAAGAGAACTGAGTGTTTGATTGTCCAAATATGTCAAATATGTCCTCAGTTTTCATAGGCTGTACCTGATCAATTCAAAAAAAAAAAAAACTCTCTAAATGGTTAATAACGAAATATTCTACTGCAAAGGGCAAAATCTGCAAAAATGTGTTACATTGCTGTTGTACATTTAGATGTCCTTTGGGATCCACTCATGTCTTTTTCTGCTTGCACCATTAATTCCAATCTTCAAATTCAGACTTATATTTTGGCCCTCTTTCATTTCATTCCATCCATACATGCCACTCTGTGTACCTATAAAGGTACAGTGCTTAACAAATTTGTATTTAGCTGCTGATCATAAAAACGAAAAAGACCATCCAGCATCACGAAGGGCTTTAATGTCGACTCTTTCCCTTTCAATGAGTTCTCGACATTTTACCATTTTGAACAGGAGTGAGGAATTTCAAACTGAATTCAGTTTATACCCAAATTGGAGCGGCACACTGGACTTCTCTGAGAAGTCAGAAATTAATCATAACATTCAACCACTAAAACTAATTTTAAAGTAAATAACTGTAATTTGGCATCTTAATCAAAAAAATAATAATGTGTTTTACTATTTTTTCTGCTTGTTTGTAAAACAGTAACTTTAAAAAAAATCATGGATAACAACAATAATTATATTTTAGCATTGAAAATATCATTTCAGTTGAAGAGCTTGTGCATACTGGTGGATTAACCATTACAGAAACTTAACAAATGATTTTGGTAATTACCAATACTGTTAATATAGGGCAGCTGTGGCATAAACCTTACATTGGGTGTTGGTCTAAAAAAATTTGTTAAGCACTGTAGGTACAGATGTTGGAAGCATCTTGCAGCATGCAGTGGTTAGGTGAGCGCGCACCTTGTAGATCAACAGTCTATAAAAGGGCTAACACAAAAGCAACACAGGAATTTGGTATTAGGTGTTACTAGGAGAGACTTTTTGTTAAAGACTTAAATCCTCTTTAGTTTTGATGCTGAGAGGTGAAGTGCCTTCAGGTAAAAATGCCATCATTTAATTTGGTGAAATCATTTAAAATTCTTTGAAACGTGTGAACAAATACAAGTTCAGTTAATGAACTACTATCAGTGAAAGCAGAAGTGAAAGCCATGGATGGCCTTCACCCCAGCCATCTTATGACCACCACCACCACAGACACACACACACACACACACACACACACACACACACAAATAAATAAACCCCCAGAGATGTGAACTTGAGGTCAGGGTACTTAGTACAGGGGGATGTTGGGAGTTTGTCTTGTGAGTCCAGCTGTCTCCAGAGCTCTAAATCCCCTAATTATGAGGCAGGGAAGGCCGTCTCTATGGAGCATTAAATGTGCTTCTGTTTTGCAAATTCGCCAATCCCCTTTGCATTTCTTTCCTTTCTGTTTTTCTTTTTTGTTAGTAAAGATAGCAGAGTAATGGTGCTTGAAGATATAGAACAAAAAGGAGGTGGTAAGCAAGAAATAGTGGGAGAGATTGTTATTGATGTGACTAGCAGTTGTACTATCAGGGACAAAAGGAATTAAATGCGGCTTTTAATGCAGTGCTGTGCAAGTGCAGTTTTTGAAACAAGGAAGACAGGCTGTGGGACTGCAGACCTCACATTTCATAGGCTTTGGGATCTATATTTTATAATATAATGAAACATAACCAGCAGTTTATACAGTATATATTTTGCAGACTAGGCAAAGGTGTTACAGGCCAAATTGTGTTTTCAGTCTAAAACAGTAATTGCAAGTTCTCAGAAAGTTTCAGTTTTCAGTAACATTTGAAGAAATGGAATGAGCCCATGAGACTGGAGAAAATACTCTGGCAACAAAAAGATGATTCATTCTTTAAAGTGAAAACAAAAACATGAAAACCGTTCTTATTCCCAAGGCATCAAATACTGTTGTTTAGTCAAAGCCGTTGGCATTCCACATATCAGCATAAAATGTCCTTTGGCATGAGTGTCATGGCACACCAGGCCACATTAGGGAAATAGGTCTTACTCTTAACTCATCACATACGGACACTTGTAAAGGACCCACTGGTGTCACCTTTAAACACACTGGGTAAGCATTATTTTTCAGTATGCAGGTTTAATGTTGTGGTAATAGGAAAAAGTAGTTTTTGTTGCTTAAATCTAAGAAGCTAGGAAGAGTGAAAGTAATAAGCAAGTGAAAACAGGACGTGCCCCGCAACCTCCTGCCTGGCAAACTTTTGACTTTACCTAACACCACCCCTCCATCCTCTGACTTTTTAGCTTTTTTTTTTAAAGACAGCTGTTATCCACTAATGCCACAGCTGGTACGTTAAAGCACTGATGGGCATATAGAAGAGAAATACTTTTGCCCGTACAATGTGTGTAGATTTCATAATGTTAAGACGATTTTGGAATTTTTATTTCTCTACTTGAATCTTTTGGTTCTTTAGAGAAGACTCCGGAAGAATGTCAGATTTTGATACTGATATTTCTTATTTTTTCTACAAGTTTTTCTTCTTTTGACATTTTTCCCAAGAGTACATATTGTTTAGCACACTTGACTGCAACTTTATTTTGAATTTCAGTGCAAATATTTTTCTCTCCCTGCACTGTATCAGCCTCAACTGTTGTGTTAGGCAGTAACCTTGTCAAGAGAGACATTTTTAATTATTTATATGTTCTTTTCAAACAAGTGGTATGCAGATCTCTGTAAACAGATAAGTCCATCACAGGAAAAAAAGAGAAAAAAATCAGATCAACCTTTAACAAGTGAGCGAAGAGACAACTTCAATTAAATGAAGTATGAAAGGCTTAGACACAATCATTACATTCATCCATCTTAATCCTGTTTAGGGTTGTTGTGTTTGCAAATACTGTGCTGTGCACAGTAGGTCTTGTTATTAATCTTTTCAAATATTTCACCAAGGTTTAAGGCTTCTCTTAGGCTTTGACTTCCATTAGGTGCCCCCATACCTACAGGGCAGAAAATAATAGAGTATCATGATCAGTGTGAGGCACCTCTGAACTAACCTGACCAGAGTGAGGAATTGTTTTATCTCTGAATTTACAAGGTTGTGCTAGTAGTTTTATTCTAACCAAAGAAAGCATCTTCTTACTACTGCTTTGGAGATCTTTCAGGGGATTATCAGTGCTTATTAGACAAATGGAAACATTCAGTTTAACAGTAATTATTTTTATTTTAATTAGTTATTAATTAATTAATTGGTTTTCATGAGATTAACTTTGTCAAAATTATATGTGTGTGATTTTGTGTTAAAGCTCTCTACAGATTGCTGCAAAACTCTCTTGATCGATTTATGTTTATAGATGTTCATGTTGTGAAAATGATTCATAATTTTAACTATATAGTACTGCAACATTTAAAGCACTTTGCAGAAAAAAGTACCAAGAGTGTTCAGAATACATTTACTGGACTCTACAAAATAGAATATAATTCTGTTTTATAGAATACAGCAATCAGTATTGTAGCCCTATAAAGTTGAATTACTTTTTTTATTATTGTCTTATTATATGGTCTGCATATTAGTGCAGCTTCATTGTACTAGATGTCGTTCACATACACTGCTTCTGTGTCAAGTGCTTGAGCTTGACTGGTCAGAAGCAGACACCTCTGACAGCTTATCATATGCCAGGTTGAGACAGACTTGTCAGTAAGCTAATGGAGTGTTCTAAGGTTAATTTACAACCATATGAATTCCATCAATAAGCAATTAAGAGGTGTGGAAACACAGAGGCACCCGAGCCAGCAGCTAAATCCCCCACCAACTCCCACCTGCTTTTAATCAATTAATTGCTGTGGCATGTCTGTTTAAAACTGCTTGATAGATTTACACATAAAACTGGCACATGAAAAAGGTACTGATCTCTGCATGACCTTTCTTTTTGCCTCATCGGTCTTATCTGTCTTAAAAAGATTCTTCTCTCATCTCACACAGTTTTTGAGGCATTACAAAAATGTTTCTCAATATGATTAGGGCTCAGGCCTGTTGACGTATTACTAAACCATCCCGCTGCCAGATTTCAAGGGAAATATTATGCCAGTTGACTATTAAATGCCTGTGCACAATGGTTCATGAAATGCCTCATGAAAATAGATATACAAAATACATGAAAAAGTGTCTTTGATACTCAGCATTCCTGATCAAAGGTCACCTAGTCCTTGTGCAGCTAGCCATTGCCGTCGTCAGGTAACAATATGGTCTATGAAGTGTGCACATTCATATTTAAGCCACCATAAAAAGGACCAGAGCACTGCATGTTGCACAGCTGATTTTCTAGGGAATGTGTGAGATTTCCATTCATTACCCCCTTACCCCCCTGCACTCCTCTAAAGTGCTGTGAAGTCTTGCTCACATGTTTTCCTTTTCCACTACCATGACATACTTGCTGGAATCCCTAGAGAGATTCAAATAGAGGGTTAGTGATATGATATGTATGAGATTTTCTACCTTATCAGCCTTATCTGACTCGCATGAGCCCTGGGGAGTTTTGAACATATTGTCCCCACCATTCAGTTTCCATTTAAAGTGGAGATTCTCACAGCAGGTTTTTGCTTTCTTTTGAAAATAGATATAGTAGATAGACAAAGCAGGTCTGTAGATTTGTTTTAGCCAGTTTTATTTTAAATATCTTGCAATGCTCTTTCTCCACTCTCACTTTCTTGCTCTTACTTTTGCTGTCAGTATTGCCAGTGCGGTTTCCACCTACATGTATAACCCTAAAATGACATTTTATGACATCACAAAATAACTCTTGGAATGCACAGAGTGAAAATGGATGTTTTGTAATGGTTTATGATTTTCTGACGTTGCATTCTGTGTCTGTCCAATGCATTAGGATACTGTTTCACAAAGCTTTCCCCTTGTCCTCCACAGCACCTCCAAACAACATATCAGTGGTGGCAGAAAACACTCCAGCCCCTTTCAGTCGATACCAAGCCCAGAATTTCACTCTTGTCTGCACTGCAAAGGGAGGGAAACCAGCCCCATCGGTGAGTTCCTGCTGAAGATGTACCATGCTGCCTGCTCACTGGGGACCTGCCTTTACAGCACACAGATTCCTGTTGTTTACAGAGGAACAAAAAACTGTGTTGCATGTTATTTATTTTGTTTTTCAGTGCACAGACCACTACTATTTATATGTTTTTAAATAGGCCTTACACAAAATATCAAAAATTGCATGGCAACAGTTTTTGATATTGGTCCTTCCCATTGAAAATTTGCTGTTATTTGCTAAATAATAGTACTACAAGTTTAGAAGGCATATCCCTGCAGTCATTTAAAGTATCTACTGCTGTTACCTTCATTACAGTGGTTCTTCTTCTTTCGGCAAATCCCTTTAGGCGTCGCCACAGCAGATCATCTGCCTCCATCCCACCCTATCCTTACCATACTCTTCTGTCACACCAGCCCTCTGCATGTCCTCTCTCATTACATCCATAAACCTCCTCTGTGGTCTTCCTCTTTTCCTCCTGCCTGGTAGCTCCATCTTTAACATCCAGTATATCCACTATGCCTCCTCTGCCCATGTCCAAACCATCTCAGCCTTGTCTCTCTAACTTTGTCTCCAAACTGCTCGGTCTGAGCTGTTCCTCTGATATACTCTGGTAACTCTCAATGAAAATCTTAGCATCTTCAACTCTACCGCCTCCAGATCTGCCTCCTGTCTTTTTGTTAGTGCCACTGTCTCCAAACCATCTTGTAAACCTTCCCTTTTGCTTCCCTTCCCTTTTTCCTCTTGGCATGATATGCGTTCTCTAGATCCAAAAGGACAAACTGACCTGTGACTGATTACCATAAATACATTTGTCGTGCAATGTTGCTATTAAAAAAGGTAGATCAGATTTAGGAAACAGATACATTCGTGTTATTGATGTCACATTCAGGTCAATGAATGTAATCACTGTGACATAATAGCAGTGGTTTAACACAGAATTATCACGGTGTACCTTCACCCACACATGTTTAGAAACACACATGCATACAGTCAAGTCCATACAAGTGTACAAATACATCAGAGCCTCACATTCACATTTTATTCTCAGTGTTTTGAAGTGCAAGACAAGGTCTTACAATATCTAAAGCATATACTCAGATGTTTGGTGGCATATGAGCTTACGGACACTGTTTGAGAGCAGTCACTCGCTGTTATTTCCCACTGGGTCATTAATCATTGTCCATGGGTGTATGGTAATGGACTCCAGACCCTGAGTGCACCTTTCTCCAGCAATTATGAGCCCAGTGAGAGGTGAATACAAGGTGAACATGATTTCCGTCTCTCAGGTACTTCCTGGTTGATGGTGTGATGAGTGAGGTTCTTCCCTGTTGTGATTTCACAGGGAGCCTAAAGCCATTAAAGCTAAGCACTGCTGGATCCTTTTTTCTGAAGCATACTGGAGAAAAAAAGGATCTGCAAGGTTTTGGATGGTCAGTAAGCTAAAACTACCTCTGTGTCAGTGGCTAACACACTGCTTTTAATTAGCTTTGGCAGTGACACAGCAAGACAAAGTCAGTGACTTTAGATTAAACACAAAAAGGCTGTGTGATTGTTCATTTCACTATTGATCACTATTAATGCAGACTGCAAGAAAAAAAATGTTTCTTGTAAGATGCAAACAAATGTTTTGATATCCTTTGGCATGCATAGAAGCTTTTTGCTGTTAGAGAGTGATTTCAGTCCAGCAGTAATTTGAAGGATGACTCAGATTTCACAGAAAAACAAACGTACATGTGTAGAAGCATGAAAAATAGTTATTTATAAAGAAAATCTTAGTAGATAAGGGGAGGTTTAGTGGTTAGCCAAAAATGTTTTGGACCAGTGAATAAAAAAGCAAGCAACAATGTCTGCAATTACAGTTTTTCCCAAATGTTTAAACACATTTCCAGAAACTGTGGCTCAGTTTCAATAAGCATAGGTTGTACTATGTAAATGTACTAAGCTATTTGGTTTGAACTTGATTTAGACATGAAGGATGGGATGTTGTTTAACTGTAACTTGAGTTTTTTTTTTTTTCAAATTGACTATTGAGGTCCAGTATAACTTCCATACTAAAATATCTTAAAGCATTAATACATTTAGTTGAAGTCCTGCACATTGATCATATGGAGAAACCTGAATCCAATAGCATCCCACAGACAACAAGTCATCTCTCCTAAAACTTCAGATTAGCTTATTTTGTTTTCAAAGTGCCTTTTGAAGTAATTCTGTTTTACCACTGAGGACCTTTGTCACTACAAATCTGAAAAAAAAAAAAAAAAGAAATTGTATGAGACTTTAAAAGTCCTGCACACCCACACAGGTGTTCTTAGTGATTCTGTTTGAAGTTGGGTAGAGTTACAGTATGCTGGAAATTTGTTAAAGTCACCAAACATTATATAGTTTTTTACTTAAAAAAACAACAACAAAAAAAACAAAAACATGAAGACTAAACTTGTTCCACAAACAGGGGTGTCAGATATTAGTCAGGCACAGTTTGTACAAACCCACACAGAAGAGGTTTAATTAGCCAATCTAAGTGAAAACACCTGTGTGTGAGTACTATGAGAGTGAAGGGCCTTTAATCTTCCTAGTGCTCTCATGGCCTGGAATATAGGGCATTCATGTGGTGTCAGAATAATCACAAAAATGTGTTATCACTTGCTAAAATTAATGCGAATACCCCCTCAAGTTTGTATAACAACTCAGAAAGGCTGTGTAACTTTTGGTCAACAAGTTGCAGAGCTATTGACATCATACATGAGGGACGAATGTAAAAGTTTTGTTCATTGTGAAAGAAGTTTTGATAAATTACGCAAATTTAAATCATCACAGGAGTGACCTGACTTAGTTACAAAAAGTATTTCATTATTTATAAGCAGTAACCCTAATAGCAAGCCTGTTAAGGGTCCATGTTATTTACACATTCCAACCTAAAAGCACATGAGGCGCAGGGTTCAAAGACTTCACAACTCAGAATGTGTGACAGTCCAAAGAACGTGTCCGTGCAAAGTTAATTCATTTAGAATTACTTTTTTTTTTTTGGTTTCAAATAGAAATCTATAGGAAAAAATTAACTTCTACGTCTTGCACAGGGTGCCTGGACAGAAAGTAATTTCAGCATTGCTTATTAGCCCTGTACCATATAGGCAAACAGACACTGTGTTTGCACTGAAATAATGCAAGATACCGTATAAATTCAAGTCTGCTGATTCAAGGAACATGAAAAAGAAAACAATTTCAGCTTGGAAGGTAACATTGCCTCGGTAGGGGAGTTGATCATGGCCTGTCAAAGTTGCTGTGCACTGTTATAATAAATCAAATCCTGGCCAACAATCTCTCACAGGTCTCAAGAATAGATTTTCAAACTGCAGTCTCACTAGGCCCCTTGAAAGGTCTGTTTAATGTTCTTCATCAGTTTGAATACACTCACATTAAAGATATATATATATGTGTGTGTGTGTGTGGGGGGGGGGGGGGTGTTCATTTGTAAACTACAGGGAAATAGCTTCCCTCGTGTGTGTTTGGTTTACACTTGGGTAGCTATGTTTATATCACAAGTTTAGTTCTGTCACAAACTATTTTGAAATTTGATCATTAAAAGGTACTAAATGATATGACAAATCTTGGCATAATAAGAAATACTTGTTTTTGAAATAAAGCTAAGCTTACAGCTGCAAAATAAAAGGCTGCAAAAAGGAAAATTATAAGATAAACATAATATTTTGTTGTGGTGCTATTTTTAATTCTTATGTTGGCTGCACATGAGGATAAATATGGCATTTAAACAGTGTCCATTTGTTCTATTTATTCTATTGTCCACGGTCATGCTGCATAACAAAACCTCATTATTAGGTCTGTAAGTATTTGCTTGAGTGTTGCTGCTTTGGCCCAGTTATGTGGCTGCAACTTCAAACAGCTCCATTTGCTTTTTGATGAAACTCATTTAGTCTTTGTCGGTGCTGCTGCCCGGAGGCTTGTTGCAAAATGAGCTGTTGTCAGCTCTATTTTCAATGTCATATCATAGCAAGCCTGGTCTCAATAGGGACTCACAACTTACAAAGAAACCGACCCAATTGATTGAGCCAGCAATTAGCAACAGTTACTAAATATGACCATTCAGTGGCATTTCATACACTAAAGTATCTTAGTCTGTAATAGTATTTTCCACTTAGTTTTTGAAACAAAAATTTATGATTTCATTATTACTTCAGACTTGAAGAATGGGCTAATTTTGTATTAACTGGCTTTTCAGGCTACAACATGCAATTGTGTTCTGTATCTTCAGCCCATTCTTTGTCAAAACTGAGTTGACATTACATACCAGACAAACACTGAAACTACAGAAATACTAAAAATACAAAATATTAACCAGCAATCATTCTTTTTTTTAATAAGCTGTATTTGCTTATTTGCACATCCAGTAGTTATGGAGCTAAGTGTTACACTAGCATTAATGTACAGTGAGTTTTTAGAGATGAAAGCAGCTTCCTTTTGCAGCTGAGGACAACACAATGAAATTGCTGAGAGTGAACCATAACAGTGAAGTGGAAGGCCAGAGAGCTAAACAATGATCTGCAACCTGTTATAAAGCTCCATAAAGCTGAGCGGAGCTACAGATTTGGGTTACGATTCTCTGTAAGTGCATCACTTACCAACACTTTTCACATAGTCACATTATTTTTACATTCATTGCCACTGATACATTGTTATCATAAACACATTTCTTTTTATAGATCCTTTAAAGATTAGGCCATCTTAATGTGAATTCACTCACATTTTATGTTTACAGGCATCAAAACCTTTTTTTTTATGCTGCCAGTAAGTACAGACAGGTCCTCTACAAAAGTGGTTAGGAAAAATGAGAGCTGCTAAATATGCTGCAGATCAGCTAGACTCCCTTAGCAAACAGTAGCGCTTGCTAGAGTTTGCTAGCTTTTTTTTTTTAACCATCAGATTTTCATATTATTTCATTTCATTTTGCCTGTTGTATTTTCAAATAAAAAAACAACTGATTAAAAAATAATGAGCCAACATCAAAAGGGAAGGAAGTGGAATAGCAGGTAAGAGGAAAAGTATGCATATTGTGAGGCCTGCATTAATGCATTACACTTACCTCTATGTGAGCTTTATGGGCAGAGCAAATTTGCCTTAAGATTTCCTACCAAAGTCCTTCTAGAAGAAAGTATTGCCACCCGGCAGCCATCTCATTAATGCTGTACCTCCAGGCAGTTATTTTTGTGTAATAAGACCAAGCCTCCATCTAAATGAAAAAAGAAAGACATTAATTTGATTTCACTAATCATTGGGATGTACTTGTGCGCATAGATAAAGTATTGTTCATTTTGCCCCAAAATACAATTTATTTTCATACATTACTTCATGTATGATTTTATTTTAGAAAGCAGAAATGATCAACATCTCTGGCAATCAGAGCATTTGAAAGAATATATGCTAGGTCATGCTATGGACACAGAGCCAATAAAAAAACAGTAAGTGCATCTACATCTTTACTACAAGAGCAATAGATACACTATATTGCCAAAAGTATTCGCTCATCTGCCTTCACACTCATGAACTTGAGTGACATCCCATTCTTAATCCATAGGGTTTAATATGATGTTGGCCCACCTTTTGCAGCTATAACAGCTTCAATTCTTCTGGGAAGGCTTTCCACAAGGTTTAGGAGTGTGTTTATGGAAATTTTTGACCATTTTTCCAGAAGTGCATTTGTGAGATCAAACACTGATGTAGGACGAGAAGGCCTGGCTCGCAGTCTCCGCTCTAATTCATCCCAAAGGTGTTCTATTGGGTTGATTTTACGTGGCCTAACACTTCATGGCTGAGTTGCTGTCGTTCCCAATTTCTTCCACTTTGTTATAATACCACTAACAGTTGACTGAGTAGCAAAATTTCACGACTGGACTTATTGAACAGGTGGCATCCTATCACGGTACCACGCTGGAATTCACTGAGCTCCTGAGAGAGACCCATTCTTTCACAAATGTTTGTAGAAGCAGTCTGCATGCCTAGGTGCTTGATTTTATTCACCTGTGGCCATGGGAGTGATTGGAACACCTGAATTCAATGATTTGGATGGGTAAGTGAATACTTTTGGCAATATAGTGTATGTCTGCCACAGCATAGTTGAAAATGTTGTGAACTTCAACTGTGTGCTTGCAGTGAAAGAACATGATTGGCTTATATATTTCCTGGTTTGGCTCTTTTAAGATTGCCTCTTTGGGTGGAATGTAGGATAACCACCATCCTTGATGTTAAGAAATTCTCCAATATATTCATGTTCAGGATTCTTTGAGTGCCATACCACTAAATTGTCATATCTCTGCTTTTACTCTACAGTATAGAGTATGTGCACATGTAGTTGTGCTGTTCCACTGTTGTGATCCAACCACAGATACAAGTGCCATATGTCAGCTTTAACTTGGACTAGAAGAACCTCATGTGCTTTCATAGACCATTCATTGCAAAATTTCATTTGTCCTAAACAGACATAGCTTTGTATTTGCTTTGATAAATTTTGCTTGGCTCTGTTAAAGAAAAGAAAAAGTCCCTGTTGCTATGCAACATCCTTTTACATCCTTTCAGCATCTATTGTAATGTCTGATACTTGATTCTGGCTTAGTGTAGACATTTGAAAGTGCTGAACTTCATCCAATATACTGCTGCAAGTCTTGTTATACTAGGCAGTTTCAGAAGGCTCCTACTGTTCCTTCATCTGGCGGATTATGTTCTTTTTTATTGGTTCTTTAATTGTTATATTAGAACTGAAAAATTATGCAAATGTCGGCAGCCAATAATGTTAAACTGTTTCTTTTTCTTTTCTGTGTAGATTATGCTACTATGCTCAGTGAGTTTAGGTGTCATAATGTACATTTTCCATGGCATTGGCTGTTTACTGGCATGGCTGTATTTTAAAACATACTACCATTTCAGGCTTATTGGAGATGCTCAGCAAGTATACCACTGTATTTTGTATAATACTCTATAGTTAATAAAAAACTGGATCCAACATATTTACATATGCTGCATGCAGTTTACTTCTTTAAATATCTCCAGTGTCTGGCACTTCATGCTTTTTTAAAGCTGTCTCTTCTTACCACTTTTTGGAGACACCAAACACGCCAAATTCCCCTACTGCAGCTTTGAGGGGGCTGAATATAATGGACTGCATGAGTTAAAAGTGTCAGCCATTATGTTTCAAGATCTGTCTGCATCTGAAGCACTGAAGCAAGCTGGTGACATATCAATAATAGCTTCCCAGTGCCACTATTAGAACATCCTCAGCGCACAAGCAAGTACTGATTGAAAAGAGGAAAGATAATGACAGTTAATAAGAAGGAAAGCTGATTAAGCCATGGCCAGGATCTCTCTCGCTGCCTCTCTCCTCTTTCTCTCCCTGTTTCTCCTGCTTCTGCTCTCCCATTGAATCATTCTGTCACTATGAAAATTACTGCCTTGTCCTTTTGACACTGCCATGATTAATTGCAGCAACATGAAGGTTTATATGGACCAATGCATTATTGTTACAGTTTTGAAAAGGTTTTGGATTTGTGATGTTGGTGAGGTGGGGGCATTTTGGCAGTGAACAGAGTGCAGGTGCTCTCATCACAGTCTATTCACAGGGGAATGCAAAACCCTTCTTATGCCACTCATTACTGTCTTGGCATTGTATATCGGCTTAGAATTACATATCTCTTTTTTCTGTGTTAATTCATTTTGGAATGAAGTAAGTGGTTTGTGTCTGCTTTCATTGTTTGCACATATTGAACTATGAAGTATTTGGGGATTTATAACAGAGCCATGATTGATAATCACTTTATTCCGTGCAGTAGCACTGTAAGAGAATAATAGAACCGCAATGCCAAAAGCACTCAAAAATCCTCTTTTACATGAGAGTGAACATTCCAGTCCAGGTCCTAGGGCAGCAAAATGCAAAATGTATTGCATAAGCCACTGTCGTGATTAGAGACTGTTTATTGCGCCTTATCTTCTACGTGATGTCTATACTACAGATGTACTTTTTATCATTTCCCATGACAATATGCTTGGAAATCAAGCCATCCTAAAAGACAAGAATTGTTTGACCATTAATCATTTTTATTTGAATACCAAAAGTCAGTGTTTTTATCAGAACACATAACATCGTGAAAGCCAATTCTCCTAAAGCAGTACCCAAACAAAGTGCCCATGTCACTTTGCGAAGCACTATTTTCTTTTGGAGACATGCATCACAATGAGAGACATCCTTGGTGTTATTTTGGCTGCTTTATAATCACATGTAGAAAATTAATCAGTGTTTGCTCTCTCATTTGAACAGAATGAAAGAAGTGATGTGCTTTCCATTATCTCTGCCTGTCAAACAAGGAAATGTGGGAAATGGGATTTTTAGCAAATTAGTAGGTAGCTTAAAGAAAAACAGTCCAAGACAGCAGTGATGACAGATGTCTCCTTAATTGTCCATAGATTTTAAGATGAATTGGTTGATTCAAATTAATATTTACAAAGACACAGGGTCCAGTTAGCTTATTTTGTTGCAGCATGAATCATGCAAGGACCTCTGTCACATGCCTCGCTCCTTCTGCTCCTTCTGCAGTACATCCAGAAATGCCATAAAATTAATTTCAGAGAACAATTTACAAGATGTCAAATATTGGCCTTGTAAAACTTTATTCCACTCTTACAGATTATATTAATAATAACTCAAATTTCTTTAAGCATTAATGAAATGGGGTCTTAGAAGTTGGCATTTTGAGCTTGAAATATTCAATAATACAGTAAAACCTACAGATATTTATATATGACAGAACTTTATTAAAGCTTACGCATTCTACTAAGTTGCATTTAATTTGTCCTTATTCACATAGTATAGCTCAGTAAATCAGGCACAAGTAATGCAAAAGTAGTATCAAGGGGAAAATGTCTCAAAAATGATGACCGTATCTGTTGTGACACTGAAAAAGAATGAAAAAGAATCTTCACAATAAGTATGACTGGTCTCTAATTATTTAGACAGCATAACAAATAATCTTAAATGACTTGTGTCACTCAACTTCTCTAACAGTCTAGTATCTAATATGTGTATTTATAGCTCTGTCTGCAGTGTTTCCATATCCATATTCCACTGTATGTGTGATCTGCTATTAATGGAAGGCGAAAGGAGCAGAACTGCACAATAATGAAACAGAAATAGAACTTTAGTCTCTCCCTGCAGCTACATTTGTGTCATTCATTTTATTCATGTCTTTTATGAAACATTCATTCATTCCTTTTCTTTTAACTAAACCAGACAGGTGACAAAAAAAAATCTTTAGTCACAGTGAGATTACTATGAATCAGCAAACTGACGCTTGATATTTTCCTGGAGGTAACACCTCAATAACGTATTATTTCCAACTTGTTGAGAGCTGACGCAACACAAGGCTCAGTGCACCCTGTTAAGTCATTCAGACATTTAATCAATATTTCTTTTATGCCTATAAATGAACTTGTCTGTTAATGTTTACGGAAACAAATCAGTTATCTAGGCTTACTGAATTAATTCCCTATTATACCAATCTATAGCCAACACAGGTGTTATTGTGTACCCACACCATTTTGTCCAACAAAAGCTAGAGAACAGGTGCATAGATCTTTCTAATCCGCACTGCTCTCCCTCCACCTGCTGTGATAATTAATGAGGTGTTGCAGTACACATTGACAAAAGCTTCTTCTCTACGCAAGTTGTTGAGTAGCTGTAGGAATTAGCAGCAGATGCAATGGGGTCATTGTGGATAAGGTTGATGTTTCTACTTCCCATTGTGCTATTGAATTTTAAGCTCTCAGCACATGAGGTAAATGCAGATAAAAGTTGAGAGATGTTGAAGACTGGTAGAAAAATTCTGTGGAGGAAAAAATGTTAACCAGTGGAATAAATTGCAGTTTGCCTTATATGCTGTTTATTACCAAATGAATACAAATTCGGAAGAACCTTTTTTTTTTTTAGGACACTATGATTGAGCTAAGATATACGCTTACACGGCATGAACATATAGGTGGAGTGTAAAGTAGTATGTCTTTGCTCTTCTATGTGCAGGTGCTATCTAACTGTCAGAATCCTCGAAGCACAGGCCGCGGAGGAGGTGTAGCGGCAATTTTCCACTCCAGCTTACTAATCAACCAAAGACCCAGACAGAGTTTTAATTTTAATTCATTTGAAAGCCTGACTCTTAGCCTTGTCCACCCTAATTGGAAATCTCAAAAAACAGTTTTACTTGTTATTATCTATCGTCCACCCGGCCCCTACTCAGAGTTTTTATTTGAATTCTCAGACTTTTTATCTGAGTTAGTGCTCAGTTCAGAGAAAATAATCATAGTGGGTGATTTTAACATTCATGTAGATGCCAAAAACGACAGCCTCAATACTGCATTTAATTCATTATTGGACTCGATTGGCTTCTCTCAAATGAGCCCACCCACCGCCTTAATCACACTCTGGATCTTGTCCTGACATATGG
>VUQI01057203.1:0-14800 GCA_015106735.1 Paratilapia polleni
ACAACTAAACTTAGCACAAAAAGTAAGGAAATTTGTGTTCGGTTGATTATTTCTTTGTTGTAACAGTGCTTCCTCCTCATGCTGGTCACAAGCTTGGTCACACACTGGTGTGGGATGGCATCCCATTCTTCAACCAGCATTTGTCGCAAGTCAGCCAATGTGGTTGTGTTGGTCACTCAAACAGCACGCCCAAGCTGATCCCACAAGTGTTCAGTGGGTTTGAGGTCAGGACTGCAGGCAGGCCATTCCATCCTCTCCACTCCCAAATTCTGGCGGTAAGCTGTTTGGCATTGGCAGAGAAGATTTGGCAAGTTCTTCATGGGCGCAACTCACATACTCAACTCTGCTGCTCAACTCACAAATGCATTTTCCTTATAAATGTGGCACCATTTAAAGGGAAATAAACAGGCTTTCCAACAGTATGAGATTTATTGCCAAGAAGCATTGTTACAGCAAAGAAATAATCAACCAAACACAAATTTCCTTACTTTTTGTGCTAAGTATATATATATAAACATACACACTCTCAGAAATATATAAATACATAGCTCTATATATGATCAAACTGATACAATTCATGAAAATTTTTTTTTTTTTTACATAACACTTAAAAAATGTTTCATAGTGCTCTGATGAACCTGAGTTAAGGATACAAAATTACCATGCATAGATCAGGTTGTATCCAAGGCCACATGCCCTACATGTTGGTAATAACTTAAAAAGAATTTTCCTGTTCACACTGACTTTCAGAAATAGTCCTGGAGGTACAACAAATAACAAAATTCTGTAAATTCTTCTGATAAAAGAAGAGTGGACCGCTTCTAACAACTTCAGAAGTATGTCTGGTTTTAGTGTTACTTCAGAGAAATAGGGCAGTGATACACCATTAACTGCTTTGTAAATGTCAGATTAAATTAAAGTATAAATCCCTTGAAAGATATAATCTTGTTTTCAACACAAAACAAAAACAACAACAAAAAAAAAGAAAACACTTTCTCACATGTGCACTAACAAATGCACCTAGTAAATGTGAGCCCACAAGTGCACCTTTTGAAAACACACACAGTGACAGAGACATCCATTGATATATACACATATAGAAATATTTAGCTGCATGGACGTTGGCCAGCTTCTACATGTAGGGACACTTATCTCAAGTGATAAAAGTGCAGCAATTTGCTACGAAATCTCCCACCATTTTCTAAGAGCAAAATGGTCCAATTTTCTACTTTTCACATCACAGCTGTTACTGAAAACCACCCACAGCCCTTTGGCTTTGCTATACATCAATTCACATGTTTATCTGGTAGAAATACAAAGGTATTGCTGCATGAATAGTTTTCAAGATGATGCATAATGGTGACCAATTTGCATATATTTTATGTTAATGAAGCTTTGTGTGAGTGCTGACGACATTTTTTATGTTTTCCAATGTTTTGATGAACGAATTTAGCTTTACTTTTAGTATTAGGAGTTATACAGCTGCTGAGAGTTAACAGGCCAAAATATGCCACTGTACTTATAGGCAGATACCAGACTCTCACTCTCATGGGACATGTAAATCTGTACAACTCAACAAGGACCCACATACAGCTTTGTAGGGCCATGTGCTGATAAAAAAAAGAGTGAGTGTAACAGTAAACTATGGCACAGAAAAGAAATGGAGCAGCAAGAAGCAAGCCTTCATTGCTGTTATATAATTGGTATGTCAAGCATAGGACCCAGAGGCCAAAAATAGTGCTGCTGCCCAGGCTGGGGAGTTGTGGCAGGGGGGTCAGATGAAATGGAAGGAGGGGTCCAAGGCCCAATATAATGGTGGTCTAATAGTGCCAGTCAAGAATTTGTGGTGTTGAGCAGCCACACGCAGTGTGTAATCCCTGACACAATTGGCGGTGCTTTGCTGACATGACATTCAGAGAGTCAGGAATGGGGAGAAAAGTGCTGATCTGTTCATTCAGTTTCCTCTTGATAGATTAAGTTAAAAGGCTTTCTGATGGATCTTTCATTTGTCACTTACTGTACATTTTATAAAGTGATCTGGCTGACAAAATCTTCTGGGTACAAATTATGACATAAACTTTGGGTTTATTAAAAAAAAAATCACAGGACATGTGAAAAATATTAAATTACTACTAGATGTGCTAGAGTCAGCTTGCACGTAGGGAAAGGGTCAAACAATGATTAAAAACAGGATATAATTCATATCAGTGATGTCATGATTATCAGAACCCTAAAGTTTGTCTCATATATGATCAAATGAGAATTGTTAGTGTACTGTACATTTTGGTTATCCCCGTAGAAAAGATGAACAGCACTAAACACTATAAATTTGTTGTCAGTTTTATAAAATCAAAAGGCCTTAGCATCTTTGTGGAAAACATTGTTGCTTCAAATTTGATCAATCACCCACCAATGCATTTGAAATCCAGAAATAAATTCAAATGGGCAAATAATCAGAAAATACCAACAAATATGAAGCTGCCTTAAGGTAAGTTGCACTGTAAAAGAGGGGCATGAATTTCTGAGAAAAAGTGCCATAGCAGTCACTTTTCTCCACCTACATGTAAAACTTCTAGTTTAGTGAAAACCTACTAAAAATGTCACCAAAGTAGACAGCTAATAGTGAATTGTAGATATCTAATAGTAATTCAAAAATGTGATTCCCTTGCAGTCTCCTCTGCCCTGCTATCTGTCTTACCTGCAAATTATTTTCTCTGTACATTTACATTTTCTTTTTTCTCTTATTTCCTTATCATGCACCCTTCTATCTGCAACCCATGTTTTCAACTTGACCATGTGTTCCTTTAAATTTCCACTAATTTGCACTTATTATAACACAGCACTAACTCAATGGCAGATGAAAAGAGCATCAGCTTAATTCCAGTAATGCAAATATAAAATGCTTTTAGCCTGGTTTATGGAGCATGTGGGCTCTTTACCCAGGAGAAAACACTGTAAAATCAACTGTATCCGCTGTGTGACTTATCTCCAGATCAGATCAATGCTCCCCCACTTCAGTCAGCAAGCAAACCATATTACAAATGAATGAGTAGACGTCAGGTGAGATCATTGTTTGTGTAATCATCTGTCAAGAACCGACATTGATTGAGTTGTCTTTCCCCTTGATTAGGCATGACCTATTTCTATCCATACAGTACATACATACATGTATATGCAAAGTGTACTATCGGGGGTATTTACACGAGCGTGTCTCACAAACCCTCATAATCCCACACATGCATACAAACACAAACTGACATACACGTTCATGCACACATGTCGAGTAAGCACACCAACACACATACTTACAAGCATGCACGTTTGACTGGCGATGTACACTTATAAACCCACCCACCCACATACACACACACACACACACAAAAAAGACACACTGAAGGCACAGATAAGACACCAGTCATCACGGTGACACCATTCACTCACTTCGTGATGCAATTCCCTGGTCCTCACAATGAAAAATGCCATCAATCAAAGTGCAACATCCAAAGCGCCTGGGAGGAAATTCATTCAAACTGTGCTCGACCCCTCTCTCAATTCTCTCAAAGGCAGTTTACCAAGCCAGTGCCGTCACACAATATTTGGACAGTGGTTGCCAACAGTCACAGTCGACCCACTGCTATGTTAGAGGCCAGCAAACATGTAGGAGGGAGTCAAGTGTATTTCCGTGAATGTCTGAAAAACCTTTTTCAGTAGCAAACTGGGGTTATTCGGTGCAGTAGAGGCTGCTTCCATCAGTTTTTGCAACTTTTAGAAAGACATATGTGAATGGAAGAGTGTCTGAAACTTTCTCCCAAGCTCATCTTTGTTGTTCTTCACACATCTAATTTCATCACTTCTGTGTATACAAGAGAGTGTGATCAGTGTTTCCAAGGACAGGCCTGAAAGTGTTTCCCTGGTTATTTTGAAACTACAAAGGCTCATAAAAGACTCAGTTCTTGGAGAATGACCAAAAGCTAAAATACTGCCTTCAGACAGTTAGGCAACACATTTTATAGCCTCACTTTAGGTTTATTGAGCCCCTTACATGTGATTAATTTTGCCAGAGTACTGCTATGTATGGTAATTGACAGGGATCATGATCCAACACACAATCAAGAAATTGAAAATATGCCACTTTTATTTTCACAAAACATAAGTGTGTATAATGTGAGTCTACGTCAATGCATGTTCATTCTGTGCTGGACCCATTCAAATGTGCCTTTGATGGCAATGTATTATAATTCCATAGATGCTTTCTGCTTCAATCCATATACCTGCTCTCTAACTTTAGCATATGCACTTTGCATTTCTCTTATCCACACAGGGAAGTGCTTTCCGTTTTAATGCCACAATCATCAGGACAATGGGCCTCATTTACAAACACTATGGACACACAAATCTGTGCGTAAACTGTACATACGAACATTTCACACACAAATCAGTGATTCATCAATACATTCGTACCTGAATTTGTTTGTACTTTACAAACAAATTTAGAACCTCCTCAGACCATGTGTATGAACAAATTATGAATATGTGGCTGTCTTAGAAAATTTAAAAACACATCTTTAAACTGACTACTACGACTACCACCACTCCTAACTACTACTACCAATAATACCACTATTACTACTACTACTACTACTCTGGATTTATCTATTTTATTTTCATTCCAGTGAGTTGCTCCTTGTCCTCCACCTGTTTTGTTCTTTATCTTTGTCTTTCTTCCATATCAGTGTCCAAACTTGTCTCTTTCTCTCTCTTTTTTTTCTTTTAACCTGAGCCATTTTCTTTTTTATTATCTTTTTATTTATTTATTTTTATTGTTGTCACTCCCTTTGGAAAGCTATGCCTTTTCTGGCTTCCTTCTTGGACACTATTATTTAAGTTTCTTCAGTCTGACCTTTTCCTGCTTTCTTGCCTTAGCGGTACAGGCTTCTCTCAGCATAGTGACCGCTCTCTCCGCTTCACCTTGAGGTAAACTTGTTTCCTTATATAGCAAAATGTTGGTGTGGCAGTATGCAGATAGGATGCAGATTGCAGGCAGTGATCACAAGCTTGTTGATTTAGAATGAGTCTGATTCATTAACATGATTCTGATTCTTGCATGGTGCCAAGAGCAAAATTGGCCCATGAGCATGTTCCATTAATGTGATGGTGATTTTGCGTGTGAACTAATTTTCTGCAAAGGGTAAGAACATTTCCACACACATACTAGTGGATGAGGCCCATTATCCTTGCCTATACCTTCCAACACAGTTACATATGGAAACAAGTTACAAATAGGGCTAAAAGTTGGATTTGGCAGGTGGGTGAACCCTTAGGTCTGATGTAGTGCTGCAGCAGGGAAAAACGACTTACCTGTTTTCTTTGTGGATGGTTGTACTGCCCATTGTTACTCTGCTCATTGTGGATTTAGCTAACAATATAGTATCTCATGTGGAGTATCATACTTTCAAGGCTGCTTGCCAACACTTTGCCACAGCATACAGGGGGAAGATGACAAGTGAGACTAAAGAGCATCATCATTAGCATCAGAAATAAATAGATGACTGTTGCCCTAGACTTAACCTAAGAGTGAGCATAAATAGCAAATTTGTCACTTACGGTAAACTTTACCACAATACTGCAAACTACCCAGTGTCAGAGGCTGTGCAGTTTTTGAATAACATAAAACAAATATCATTTACTTTGCTGTCAAGTCACAATATGAATTAGCCAGACAACTTCAGCAACATATAATATTGCCTACATATTCACAGTCTGATTAAAAAAATGTCTAAAATGCCAGCTTTATATTTCTTGTAGTTTATTCACTTGCAGAGCAGGTTTTATCCTAAAGATAATCTGACATTTTCCTCTTTTGTCATCTTTTTCCTGCTACCTCTTTCCATCTTTAAGAATAAAGTCATCAGCAATTATTGTTGATACTGTACTTCATAACTATGAAATAATCAACAGGTACTGTATGAGTAGCTAGGAAGACACATTGCCAAGCTGCATATTGAAAACGGCTTGTATTTTTGGTGATATTTTTGTAGCTCCATTTGAAAGTACTTTAGAAAATAGCATCACTGTTTACACTCACTCCCCTTCTGTAGCACTAGCTACTTTTTGAATATGGCCTAAGTGCCGCAATTTTGACATTATTATTGACATGTGCATGCATGGAGGCAGGATAGAAATGAGAACAAAAAACAGGATGCTCAGCTTTAGGGTTGGACCAGTGTGGTGACATTTGTTCAACGAATATTTCCATCACCTCAGCTAAAAGGAATGTCAGGCTACATCACATTAAAAATGATTTTTTTGTACTTATTAATTAAAGGTTCAACCCCGGTTACAAAAATGCTTCTATATTAAAGTCTGATGTTTCACTGACCCACCCATCTGCCCTGACCTCCTACCTTTGTCAAACTCTTAAAATTTCAGATTACATACTTCTTACTTTGCTTCACTAATTCTTATAGCTTCTAGAAAGATTTGGCCCACAGTAGGTGTTTGATCTAAATGGAGTATGCTTTGTACTTTCTTGACCAAGCTCAAAACAGCCTCTTTACATTGTCTGTCAGGTTATGTAGAGTGTAGAGGTTAGGACTCGAATGTAGGATGCTCAGTGTAGGAGAGTAGAGTTGTGCTCATCGGTGCAGACTGAGTCTGACTTATTGCAACGTGTTGGCAATCTATCTGCATTTATAAATTAAACAGCACTTATTTGTAAACTTTCGCCAAACTGTGTACAAGTGCTTGCAGTCAGCCTGAGTCAGATCATGATTGTCTGGAAACAGGTTGCCTACCACCAGATGACCTGTGCAATTGGCTTGCGATCAAAAGTGATTGCCGCAACTACTTGCAATTGGTTGTCGAATGTGAAAAAATTCAGTGCAATCACCGGCAACCACTGATTTTTCCTAGCTGCAAGGAAGTTGCAGTTCTATATATAGTCTAGTATGACTGGGCCACTAGGCAAAGACAGAACTAACAAGGTGCAAGCAATTACACACAGGTGAAGACATTCAGAAAACTCAGGGAAAGACAGACAGGAAGCAAAGAAAACAAACCTTCATAGTAAAAACAGGAAGTAACCAAAAAACAAATACACAGACACAGACACAGAGACAAGACTCATTAACATGAAGACAGAGACAAAGGAACACTGGATGACAAAGACATAAAACAGAAGAATGAGAAAGAGGAAGGGATAGTTAGGGAAACACTGAGTGAACTAAACACATGAGGAATAACAAACTCAAAATAGAAACTGAAGCTGAAAGACCAAGAATTCAGAGCTACTTCTAGAATAGTAAATCATATAAACAGGCATCCACAACTCCATGAAAACTAGACAGGAACCAGAATTCAATAATACAATAAGACTAGAACTAATACTAATATAACAATGAAATCATGAGCCAAACACAGAATTGCAAGATAGAAACTTCTTACTAGGAAAATGGTAAATAGACTGGTACTTTTATACCGCTTTTCTACTCAGTTTGAGTACTCAAAGCTCTCTATACTACATGCTACACCCAGTCACACGCACGTTCATACAGCGCTCTCTTTTTTATCTATACTTAAGTGCTTACTAACATTCACACACACTCGCACTCCGATGAATGCATCAGGGGCAATGTGGGGTTCAGTATCTTTCCCGAGGATACTTCGGCATGCAGACTAGGGGCGCCAGGGATCGAACCACTGACCTTCTGATTAGTAGACGACCCGCTCTCCCTCCTAGATTTCTGTAGTAAAGACAGAAATCACAGACTCAACAATATCATAAGGAATCAGACTCACTATTAGAATAGTAAATAAGGAAATAAATAAGGATTTGGGGATTACCTGACTCTTGATTCTACAGGTTTTTTTTTTCCCCACTTCAAAAATTTGTAGCAGCTCTCACTATGTTAATGCTATTATAAAATGAAATCTAAGACCCCTCTTTTCTGGCTTAAGTCATCATTGTTATGTAAGACTCATAAACTAAATCATTCTATCATACAACTAAATCATCAATGATTATATCTGCATGATTTCCCTAGTATTAGAATCTTGCGCCAACAAAAGTGAAGTTTATACATAACTTACTCACCAAAATACACACAGAAGCTTAAAAAAATAGAAAGTGTATCCTGTTTAATTTTTCACCTTTAGGAAAGGATGAAAGAAGTTGAGATGTTATCATAAAATAGGTGATCTTAGATGGTTTAATGCACCATCTCTGTAATATGCTCAGGTCTTTGGAGATACAAAAATCCCACAGAGAATTCAAGAGCCTGTCCCAGACTATCATCTATGATACATCTGGGTAGCCAAATGTCAGGTTTATCTTCGAAGTACATGGCTGTTGGTTGGGAAATGTTTCTTATCTGCTGTTGCTGGTGTTTTTCTCCTTAATGCAGAGTAATACTCCATGGGTGCCTGAGGGTAAAAAATGGGCAGAGGTCACTTTTGTAGTTGGTAGTGTTGTGTTCAAGGACACTTGAGCAAGAAAGCTGCTGGGTCTTATCAATGTCTGAATGAAGCCTCTGTGCTAAATAAAAAGATACATGGTGGTTAATGTGCTGAGCGAGTTTCATGACCCATGAGTTTTTAAAAGAAGATTAAAACCCTCTTTTTTCTGAGTGTACAGCTGAAAACGTTCTATAATTAGGAAGTCATTTTTAGTTTTAGCTTTGTTGTGATATGATAAGACTTTTAATCTACATTGAAACAAAGCTCAATATCTCTGTTTTTATTTCAAGGCTGACTATGTACCGTATTGCTTCTGTAAGCATTAATGGGCCAGTAAAAAGGTTTGGTTTTGGGACCAGCAATTTATCATCACTGACTGATGATGACAAACTTTCTCTTAAAGCACCTGTTTGTGTTGCAGTGTAGAGTTGCAGAGCAGGCAACGTTACGCTAAAAAATATAAGTACAAACCCTCCATCAATGACAAGCAATTTTGACTAAATTTGACAAAGCATTGGACTGATAATGTGAAGAATTTACAAAGTAAAACAGTGTTAGGTGTTTTGGAATTGTGGGGCAAAGAAGACTCTTGAAGACATTTTAATTCCTCACCAGGATCTTTTTTGTTGTTGTTGTTGTTTTTTTGTTTTGCTTTGCCTTTTTGTATTCTTATACAATTCAAAAATGTGTGTACAATAGATAACTGGTTCTTTGCACCTGATTTGGATGTTATCAGCCCACTGAATGACCTGAGAACAGGTTATCTTTCAGCCTGTGAGACATAGTATGGACTCCCTGGAGACTTGTTTGGATGAACATACATCATTTTCTTCTATGTCCTAAAATGGAAATACAAAATTCTGCAAATTGCAAATGTTACATTTGCTTATAACTATACACTAAAAGAATGAATATCGTATGTCAATAAAAAAAATATCTTGGAAAGAAACAGTGTATTGAGAATGTAGTAGGGGAATGGTGCCTCACTTTATATCATATTTATAGTAGGACCTCACAGTTGCCATAGATTCAGCACACTGGAAAGTGATTGTGATGGTCATCATCTTAAAGTTGGCTCATTTGTCCTGCTTTGATTGCTGAGTGACTGTTTACAGATTAAGTAGTAATAGTGGTTGTAGAGTAGTAGTATACCCGTGTGCTAATGCAACAATGTAAAAAAAATCCTAAACCTTATGTAGTCATAATCGTACTTGAGCGAAGCATTATGAAAATGTAAATATTAAAAAAGTATCTGCTATTCGTAAATGTCCCATGTGAGTGATGATGTTCCATGTAACTTGTTAATAATGAGTAAGTAGCATTTTACTGTTTAGCTGGTTGTGGTGGAGCTAGTTTTATGTACTCTACAACCTACAGGCTTGTGCTCACAAAACTAAGGGATAATAACATTTGTAATGGGTCTGTATAGACAAAAAGAATATTATTGTACTCTGATGTTTATTTCCCTTTTTAAACTTCAAAGACAAGACAGAAAGGTTGTGAATAACTGGTTTAAATAACTTTTATTGGTGAAAGAAGTGTGCAAGCATGCATACCCTTAAAGCTAGTGTCACCAACTGGGTATAGGGCTTGGCAAGGTGACGTCACCTCAAAATGTATTACCATCTTGTGAAGCCACTTCTTCTTTGTTGCATCTCACCGGTATACATACAGGACAAACATGCACTGATCAGTCAATAAGAATCGGCACTACCTGGCCATGTCACCACTTGTTAGAAAGCTCTCACTGTGGGCTGATAGCTGACTTTAAGTTTCTTTGGGGAGCTACTCAGGTACAACAAGCACAGAGCACAAAATGCTGTGTTGTCTTCAAGAAGGTTTTCACCCTATGTGTGCATATTTTCACTTTCTTGATTGTGTGTTGGATTTCACCCTAGTTTATCATCAGGAAGGAATTTGACTGATGAAGGTTATACCAATTTCAAGCATTTTTGATTGTATAAACATATAAACGTATTTGAAGGAAAATATATTACTGGCCACTCATCTCAACTAGCAATCATACTGATAATGACAATATGCACATAATGTAGGTAAACACATTGCGTGGCAGAGGTATAAAGAAAGATAGGAAGGTGATAACAGTTACATGCCTTTGTTCGGATGACTGTGTTTTCACAGTTTGGAGGCTTAAAAATTTCCAGGTCATGCACCCAGCCATCGGTAAATTGAATGTGTGCTTCCAGGGACTTGAAATTACAAAACTGTGCTGGCATTTAGGCACTGACACCACACAAAGTAATGCAAAAATATTGGGAAGTGTGAGGGAAGGTGTGAGGGGAGATAAGACATCAGGGTTTTTAGTACCTCATAAGGATCCAAACTTTCAATAAAGTCAATTTTTTCAATGTAACGTTTCTTTGCATCCGGTATAAGTCCATCTCTGTACAATTTATTTTCTTTTAAACTTTTTTTTTTTTTTAAGCGTAACTGATTACATCTGCAGCAATAACACTTTGAACGAAGTAGCAAAGAATGAATTTGTTTTGGTTTGTGGCCTCACAATATGACTGCTCTGCCCATCAGTGCATTTTATTGTGACTTGAGCATATTAGTAAATTTACTCAATGGTACCTCTGCAGTGCTTACTGTAGATGCTTGATGCTTTACTTGGGACTTGCTGTCCAAATAGTGTTAAATATATCAACTGAGTATAGTGTTTGAGTATTCTGGCCTGTGATGTAACAGCCACAGCAGGGTAGACTTCCATCTGCCGTGCTGTTGCTGCTCTATATCAAGTGTTGAAACACTTGTCTGAATGATAAATGATAGTTGTGAGAGAACTACATGTGAGAAAAGTATGGGTGTGTTTAACAAACCTTTACTCTCAATGAGTGATGCTGGCCAGCTGCCTACACTTGCATTCAGACTGTCAGTGTGGGTTTGCAGAAAATCTAATACTGCCTCTGCCAAAGTGCTGCAAAAGTAATGGATGATGTCTGAAAGTGACACAAGTCAGATTGCTGTTGGCAGAAATGCTATAGAAAGAATTAAGCTAGAGTGATGCTTGTATTTGATGCCTCAAAAGCCTTAGAGGCCTAAATTTTTCTATTGAATCTGGCTGTTCAGCAGCTAAATTTCAGTGGTTACAATACATAGTCCTCTCTGGTTAATAGGATGGAAAATCTGAAGATGTATGTTCTACCCTCCCAAACTGCTCAGTCTCAGTCATTACTCATGGGGTGAAGCCAAACATTAATGTAATCTTTGTACTTTAAAATGTAGCCACAATGTATGAACATACACAGAGAACTAAAACAAGCTCATAGAGAATATGTTAGGGCAGAATTAAATACAGTCATTTTTAATGTTACATAATAGAAAAGTAGCATCCTGTAAAAGGTTAAATTGTTCTGCCAGACATAAATATTGATCATCTTGCCCTTTTACTTTTTGGCGAATCATAATTAAAATGAAGTTTTTGTTTTTATTGTTTTTTCTGTTTATCCCTGGCAAATTTAATTGTTGAGACTGCATGACTACCTTTTTTTTTTTATCATCATGAGGTGAATATTTTATTGAAATAAAATTTCATTTTACCCACTGTAGTTCCACTAAGAAACCTTTTTTTTTTTTTTTACAGTAAAACAGCTGCCCAGTAAAACCAGTCTAATCTCTTGCATACCATTACTCCGTATTTTTACATTTTACACAGAAAATGCTTTTCATCATTTTACACTGTTTATTGACTTATTGAGCTCCTTAATATATTATATTTAGATTTGTATTTACTGAGCCTCCATTTTTTAAATTCTATTACACTTTTTCTATTTTCTATTTAATTGTGCTTCTTCTTCTCTATAATTTCCATCTCACTGAGCTATTTTGTAATATTGTTTTTATTTTATTGAGCTATTCTACTTTATTTAAGCTGTTTTGCTTGCTGTTTAGGTTGTGTTTAATGTTTTGGCTTCAGTAATTTCCCATCTCTTGGATAAATAAAATATATTTTATCTTATCTTATCTTATTTAGAATAAAATGAAAAATGACCACAAACAAAAAAAATGCAAATTTACATTTTGATAAAAGACCTCACTTTTATTTTAGTGTATAAACCAATGGAAAACGTAATGATCCATTTACGAAAACTGTGCTTGTACAATCACACACCCTGTGGCCACACGTTTTGTGCACTCGTTCAGTGTTCCTGTGCACATATTAAACTATATTTTTTTCACAGGTCAATACATAGGTTGATACAGCAGAACAAGGCTGTTTCAAAGTGTTGCCATTTTTTGATCCACTCCCTCCTAATCCCCCCTGAGAGCAGAGTAGCTGTAACATGGACCATTAGCTAAAGAATGTTGAACATAACCATACCGGTTATGTCAAGCCAGTCAAATCAAATAACTCCTTCTACAAGCATCACTTCACAACACAGTCCTGCTTTCAGGCCCACTGCCAGGCTCATGTTGATTCTGCTGGAGCCTTGAGAACAGGGCTACGTTAGATTTGATTTATGTGGTCTTATTGGAATTCCTTTACGACCGAGTGGTGTGTATGAAAAAGGATGAATTCCTCAGGAGGGGGTTCTTGACTGATAAGGGGCTATTTGCGATAAAGATCAAGCAGGGCCTGCTGATGATCACGGTGATGTGAGGGAGTCCAACTGGAAAGAGTGGGGCGTTATGCAAGACTCAAGAGGTGATATCTGCCAGAAAGCCATGACGAGTTTACCCAGAGGGGTGTGGAGCTGTGAGAAGAGCAAGACAAAGCAAGAGGAATGTTGAACAGCCTTGTAGTTGAGTAGCTGAGAAGTTTGCTTTGAAATTATTATATGGTTGTCAGTTTATTAATGGTATTATCTAATTTGTCTGTTTAAAGACTAATGTAATTGCAATGTTGTAGCAATGGACGTACACTTGTTTAATCTCTGTGTACTAATATAGTTGGAAACAGCTCTTTGCATTCTTCCCTGAGAAACTATTAGTAAATACAAAAGATAAAGTGCTCCTGTCTAGGCCAGGATCCTGTCTAAAGAAAATTGAGATTCTGAGCAATTGAAACATTGCATGAAACATGAGATTATGACCACTTCTTTCTTAAATGTCTCTCATGAATGATAAACTAGTGTCTCAACACTCATCAAACTCATTTCAAATATCCCATCCACTGTACTTACCTGCCCATCCAGACACAGCAACCGAGACACACTGTGGAGTCCAGAACATAGAGAGTGAATATTGAACTCACATTAAGCAGGATGACAAAACTCAAGTGATGGCAGATGCTAATCTCAGTCTGTCTGTGTTGTTTGCAGCTTGTTGCATTCACACTGTGTTTATTTTACTTAGACACCCCCATCAAAAATTTACTTCTTCATTTAGTACCTAAACATATAGTACCTCTAAACTGCAGGGACTTGCGCTTAGGAAGAAAATTATACTCAATTTCATGACTGAATAAAAGTTCCAATATTAGATTTTACTTGGAAGAAAAAAGGTTTGGTACATGGGTAATCATTCCTGGAAGAATGCTGAAACACTCGAGACACAGATGGCACATAGATGACCTGGTACACTAGCTACCTCACTAGCTACTGCATTTTCTGAAAATTTGTATCTTGTCAAGCCTCTGACCACAATACCAAATTCTTCTTCTTCTGCAAAGATTACAATGTAATTTGCATAAACAACTCCACAAGACATGCAATGTATGGTTTTACCTACAATGCCTGAAATAAGTAAACAAATAAATAAACTGTTAGCTAGCCAGCAATGGCATCATAATTGGTATTCAAAGTGCATCCTGGCTGAAAATTGGTTCCTCTTTTTCTGTTACATAGCTAAGCCCCCGGTACACCACCAACCCGTTCACGTTTCAAATCGATTTTCCCCACTCAGCGACACACCAGCTGAGGAAAAAACTCTGGTTATTGGCGACTCTATTCTCAGAAACGTGAAGCTCCAGCGACCATAGTCGATTGTATTCCAGGGGCCAGAGCAGGCAACATTGAAGGAAATTTAAAACTGCTGGCTAAGGATAAACGTAGATTTGGTAAGATTGTAATTCACGTCGGCAGTAATGACACCCGGTTACGCCAATCGGAGGTCACTAAAATTAATATTGAGTCGGTGTGTAATTTTGCCAGTAATTTTGTCGGACTCTGTAGTTTTCTCTGGTCCCCTCCCTAATTGGACCAGGAGTGACATGTTTAGCCGCATGTTCTCTCTGAATGGCTGGCTGTCTGAGTGGTGTCTAGAAAACAATGTGGGCTTCATAGGTAATTGGGAAACTTTCTGGGGAAAACCTGGTCTTATTAGGAGAGACGGCATCCATCCCACTTTGGATGGAGCAGCTCTCATTTCTAGAAATATGGCAGAA
>VUQI01057204.1:0-16048 GCA_015106735.1 Paratilapia polleni
ACTTACTATTTGGTTTTGTTTTATGTAGTCGCCTTTTTTTTTTTTTTTCCTTTTTTCCTTTTTTCCTTTTTTTCAGTTTTCAGGCTGTGTTTTATTCAGACCAAAATCTCTTACAGCTGTTTGGGATTTGATAACATTTGAGGTGTTCAGCTCCTCTTTATGAAAGAAAAAAGGATGTCCTCCTCAAAGTACAGTTTAAATATTCTTCAGTAATCAATTTCTTGCAATACTTAGCATTTTGGGGGTGGATTTGCTTCTCGTTTTATGTTTTATTAATGACTTCCTTCCTGGGGGGGGGGTCTCCAATTGGTGAACACCATAGACTGTATATGAAAGATGAGCAAAGCTATAGTACTTGTGCCCTCACCTGCTGGTGACTCCCTGTTTGGAGCCTTGATGGACATCTTGATTTCTTTTTTTTTGTAACCCCAGAAGCACAATTAACTGCAAAACAAGCAATATTAGTTTAATTAAAATACTCCAAAAGGCACCAGCACCGGTTGAGCTGTCCAGTTAAGTGACTTGAATTTGTTGAGGTGAAAACCAGCTAGCAGCATTCACCAGTCAGTCAAAGAGGCCACGCCTCTAGTAATAAATACCTCTAAGCCTTAAGGCTTTTTAAATAGTTAAGCTATAGACCCCTCATATAGTTGTCACGAACAGGGAAATTATCTACAGAAAAACAGACAGGTTTTTCTACAGGCTCTTTTTATCTACCCAGAGGTCTTTGTGTAATCTTATATTTTAATAATCTGAGATACTGGATTTCTGAGTTTCATGAGCTATAAGCCATAATCATCAAAGTTAAAACCCAAATGGCTTGAAATATTTCACTTTACATGTAATGAATATAGAATATACTGTATGAAGGTGTACCTTTTTGATCTAAATTATGAAAAAAATTACTTTTTCACAATATTCTAATCTTTTGAGATGCATTAGTACTTTATGAAAAATTAAGGTCAAAAAATAACTGGCAGTAGTAAAGCAATAATGAACTTTTGGTATTAAACAAAAACACTCAACCTGGGTCAGCATATACTGCAACAAAGCTTGGAAATGATGACAAAGAGACCACACCCTAGTGACTCTGCTTTGTTGGTAAAAACATCAACAGGGGGCCTTATAATTAGACATTTTCTTTGTTTTGCAGTGATCGATGGCCCCACTCAGCTGATTGTGCGGGACGTGTCCGACACAGTGGCATTTGTGGAGTGGACGCCACCGAAAGCAAAGATTGATCAGATTGTGCTGCGTTATGGCCTCGTGGGAGGAGAGGGGCCACGGACCACCTTCCGACTCCAGCCTACACTTAGCCAGTACTCTCTGCAGGTGTGTGTGTGTCCTCTGAGATGAGACTTGGCTAGAGTCATTATAGTTCACAAGTATAGTATTACCAGTATATCTGATGCATGTGTGTGTGTGTGTGTGTGCACGCACACACTTGTCATGCTTGTAAAGCGATCTAATCTCACAGTCTGCCTGCCTTCTGTGTCTGAAGATAAAACAGAAACAAAACAAATACAGAAAAAAATAATGCAAAGAGATTACACAGACTAAACTGCCTCTGCCGCTTTTGTTTATTTCCTTTCCACAGGTTCTGCGTCCTGGCTCGCGTTATGAGGTGACAGTGAGCGGTGTAAGAAAAGGCAATGAGAGTGGATCCATTTCCACTGAATTTACTACCGGTGAGGTCTGACAGCAAGCAGATGTGGTGATAGTGGTGTATGTGATCCTGCGTCTGCCTCTGAGAGTAGAACAGTAATGACATATGGCCTAATGTACGCCACACTGTTTATCTGTATTGGAGAGGGTAGTGAACATCTGTTCAGGGGAATGTTTTCTCTCCTAAAGTTTATGCTGAAGAAAGTACTTATTTATGGAAACATTATGCTGATTTGTTTTGAGGAGAGGATAATGTTTTCATATTATGCATATTTATATATTAAATATCCATTTAGGGTTGTTACTTGAAATAAATTCTGCAGAAAATGAAACAGGATAAACAGGATAAAAACTAAATATAGTAATTGACAGTTTAACTTGACCTTTGTCTGTTTTTGCTTGTTCACAATCCCTGAGAATGGGTCTCAGTGTCCCCAACATTGTCAGCTTTATCGTTTTTCTCAGAGATTGATGCCCCCAAGAACTTGCGGCTCGTGTCCAAGACCTCCACCACACTCGAGCTCGAATGGGATAACAGTGAAGCTGAGGTAATAAGTCTTTTTGACTTTTTTATGTATTTGTATTCTGGTATAGTAAAGCATAACCAGCTTAATCTGGTCACAAAAATAATCAGACATTTGGAAGTAATATGAAGCTATCAATGATGAAAAGTAACTTTGTGTTGTTTTATAGTAGTGCATATTAAAGCCGATATCGACCAATAGTAGCTATTTGCCGATATATTGGTATCTGCATTTATAACAGCCGATAAATTAAATTTATTTAAATTTGTTAAATTTAAAAAATTAAGAAAGAGACGGGAGAAACATCCTTCAGCCATCTTATGAGTGTTGATGTTGCATAGTTTGTCCACCAGAGGGCATTCTGCAACTTCCTTGTTGGCAACATGCGTTTTTGAAATGCCGCAAACACAACAACCGGCTGATACGAGCCAGGCAGAGCGTAAAGAGTAATCCACAACTTGTGATAATAAAATACGATTATTTTTAAACTGCATTATCATATTGAGATATTGTAATATCTTAGTAAGGACTCATAAATAACTACACATAACGAATTTTAAGGAAATATGTTTATGTTTTGTGTATCAAAGAAAAAATATCGGCTGATATTTTTAAATCACCAATATCGGTATTGGTATCGGTCTTAGAAATCCTGTATTGGTCAGGCTCTAGTTTATACTTTATACTCTACAACAGCTTAGAGATAAAGCATCTGCTATTTCTTGCTTTTGCTTCCATGCATTTATTAAGCATCTTTAGATTTAATATGTAACCCATGATAAACATATAGAATAATATGCACTAAATCACCAAACAGAATCTGAACTAGAATAGGTTTCACATTGACAGTCTACGAAATAGAGAAGCTGCATACTTGTTAATAACTAAGTAACAATAACTTAATGTTATATACAGATGGGGTACAAATTAAAGGACAAACCTGAAGTCTTGACCCGTACACTGAGGGGACCTGGTGACTGTGGGGGACATTGTGCTGGCGTGGGTTTAAATGCAAATCAAAACAAAGTTGTTCTGAGTGATCACCTTTATCCTCTGATCAAACATTTCTGTCAAGATGCCAGTCCCCATCCAATTCAATTCAATTCAGTTTTATATAGCGCCAAATCACAACAGTCACCTCAAGGTGCTTTATATTGTGGGGTAAAGACCCTACAGTATTAAAGAGAAAACCCCAACAGTCAGACGACTCCCTATGAGCAAGCACGTGGCGACAGTGAGAAGGAAAAACTCCCTTTTAACAGGAAGAAACCTCCAGCAGAACCAGGCTCAGGGAGGGGCAGCCATCTGTCGCGAGGGGGGTGAGGGAAAACAAAAGAGAGCAGAGGGAGACAGGACAAAAGACACACTATGGGAGAGAGCCAGAGTTTAATAGTAACTAATGATTAAATGCAATAATGGTGTATAAACACATGGAGAGTGAAGAGAGGTGAGTGAAGAAGAAGAGGGCACAAGGGCTCACTGAATGGTTTGATGAGTATGAAAATGATGTGAATCACACATTAAGGCCTTCCCAGTGACCTGAGCTCAACCCAAATAAACACCTACTATAGCAGTACTCCCTAATGACGTCCCTCCAACTCCCCATCAGCCTCATCAAACCACCAAATGAGGGAATATCTTTTGGAAGAATGGTGCACCAGTAGAGCTTAGAGAATCAGTGCCAAGGTACTTGAAGTGGTTCTGGTGGCATGTGGTAGCCTACTAAGACACTACATGATGGTTTTCCTTTAATTTGTCACCCTTCTGAATGTATGACACTGTGGAAGCTACTACATTATTTCAGTACATTAAATAAATGTAGTGGACCATCCTGAAATGCATTATAGCTTCTGCAGGCTCTCAGCAGAGCTGTAGGTACGTCTTATATCACTGAGTCTGCTGCATGTTTACCTTGCCCTTTTTGTAAAAACAACTAATTTCCTCTTAATCCTCTGACATTATGACTCCTCTTAAATAGTTGCAATAAAGCTGCTTTTTATTCCTCCCATTTCTTTTTTTTCTTGGGCACTTTATCATCACACACAGACGGATCTGCCTTTTTGCTGGCTTGGAAAATGCCAGTTATAGCATTGGAGCAAACACTTCAGTCAGTGCAAATGGTCACTGAATGTTTTACTGTGAATGAAAATGTGATAAATCGTGTTTTACTCAGCTGTCACAATGATATTTCCAGGGCTCACTAACCACACACTCAGACTTATAAAGACAGTCTGTCTTGATGCCGGCAAATTTATTCATCCTTCTGATTCTGCACTGCAGTGTTGACAAAGAGCCAAATATCATACTGTGCTGAGACAAAATAAACATATTCTCTGAACCAACAATGCACAGTAAAAAATAGTTTAGACTGTTTGCGTAAGTCTTGTATGTTAGTGAGAATCTTTTTTTTTTTTTTTCAAATGTTACCTTCACTTTAATGTTGTAAATATTCTGTGTTTAAATGTAGGTGGAGGGCTACCAGGTGGTTTATAGCACCTTAGCAGGAGATCAGTATGATAAAGTTATCGTACCACGCAATGAGGGAGCCACCACTAAGACTACTCTCACAGGTAAGTGAGGAGTAATCTGTTTTTCTTCTTTCATTTAAAGTGCAGTCCCTTTTTTCTTGAATTATTTATCATCAACATCTGTAGAGTTCCTTTTCTCCTTTTTCCTGATGCCTTCAGTATCATCACAGTGCATCTAATATGTACCGAAGAAGCTGGAAGTGCCTGTGTTTTACATGGCAAGATTATCTCCGGAGCTAACACTTGGCTGACAGCCTACTGATTGTATCTGTAGAAACGCTTGTTGTCCTGCGGGCGTATTGAAAGGCTGTCAGAAAGAAGGGGTCAGCTGGGATGTTTTTTCTGAAAGGCCATAGTGCTGGAAAGGGCATAGCCTGCATAAGAATAGAAGCAAAAGGTCCCTGTGTTATTCTGTCTGCTCACTGCCATCGATGCACTCTCTCTCTCTCTCACTTTCATCCGTCCTCTGTCACTCTCATTTTCTCCCTCCCCCACTCTCCTCTGCTAATAATCTCTGTCGTCCGCCTCCTTATTTTTCATTCCTCATCTCTTCATCTCTATTTCTGTAGCCTGAGATCCTCACTGTGGATGTACTGAATTGATTTGAAACTGATCAATTATGCAGTTGGTAAAAAAGATTTCTTCAGAAATCATACTGATGGTACATTTAAATTTGCCTAGACCTCATCACCGGTGTAGAGCTAATTAGGCTGTTATGAAAAACTCCATCTAATTGACATGCACTTTGCATGAGGACAAGAATGTGAAGCACTCCGTGTGATTATTATTTTTGTTCTTGCTACATTATGTGTTAAATTCGTTCTCTGGTTCTCTGTCTGTCTTTGTACCTCAGACCTGCTTCCAGGCACAGAATACGGCATTGGCATTTCTGCCATGAAAGGTAGCAACCAGAGCACACCAGCAACAATGAACGCCAGGACAAGTGAGTGAATTATGCTTTGTGCTCTATTGTAAAAAGTCAATGACTCACTCATGCATGTAAGGCACAGAAAGTGAATCACAGCAGGAAATCTCAGCATCACAGCAGACTTGTAGGCCCATTTGTTATTATACATGTAATTCTCAGTTCAAGCTGTGGGTCAGCGCTCCCATTTCAACTACTAAAAGCTGTTTTAGAAAATTAAGCAAAATATATTTTGGCATGACTTGTACTTTTCTCTAAAGGTGTGTGGTGTTGTCAGCTTGGGTCAAAGTTCCCATTACAGCATTTTAAAGCTGTTATAATGCATACCTTTTTTGCTAATGGCCCTCTCTTTACCTCCGTACTTGAATATTTATTGTGTTTTGAGTTGTTTGGCTGAAAGAAAAAAAGACCTCATTTAACCCTTTGTTTGAAATGTGAGTGTGTGGAGGTGCCTCACTAATCTTTCCCCTCACGTTGACTGTCAAGCACATGTTTCATCCAGGTGCAGTTATTTTAATGGCTAAAGGTATTCTGCACTTTGCAAAAATTACGCTTCCATTTGTCTTACGAACAAGCTCGTTGTGCACCTCTTTTCCGTGCACTCTTCTTGAACTTTGAAAATGTGCTGCATCTATCACACCTTCACTTAAAGAGCTTTAAGGCAGCTGTTTATGACAACAGCTTCACAATTCCTGGCACACAGCAGCACTCATGGTACTTTAAGTCTGAGCCGCTAAAAGAATCATTTCATTTAAAACTGCTTTTACATAAAGTTTTTTTCTGTCTTTTTTTTACCTCTTAAAAAGCTGTAAAACGCCAAAAATTCAGGCAAACAGGGCAGCAGATGATTAGCTGAGGATTAAACATTGATGATCCACTGGGCAAACTGGGTTACTCCTCCTGCAGGGAATAAAGTGACTAACTTAAAAATACAAGAAATACAAAAAGATTAAAGCAGAATGTCAAATGATTATAATAATATGCAGATCCTATTGGTAGCAAAAAATCCTGGAAGTATGTTGTTAATGTTTTATCAGTAGTGGTCTTTCTTTTAATGTCAGAGCTGCACCAACGCTTGTCTAGGTAAGAATGTAAAGTAGATAAGAGTACCGCAGAAGCTAAATAGGAATTAAATATGTAAAATATAATATTATTATATCATATTAAATATGACCACTAGCAGTAATTATGTTTCTGTTGAAATGATGGAAGCAACTTCTCATTTTGCTGTTTATTCTTGTTTTTAATGAATGGAATAACCACTTCATCTATTAGAAAACTGTAAAAAGGCCAACATAATATCATAGATCCCAAGATGTTTTTGTGTTGCTAGTCCTAAATACTCAAAGGTAGAAAAAAATGTCAAAACAAATGTGAATCAGTGAATATTTCCGTGAACTCTTCTTTCTTTTTTTCTTTTTGTAAATGCACACAAGGACATAGGTGACACAGTATATAAATATTCTTCCAAATAACAGCAGGTGGTAATGTGCTGAGATGTTGCAATTGAGAAGAAGATTGGCAACAAGTAAACATTAATATAAATACTTCTGGATCTGAAGGAGGATTAAGAGAAGGTCCCTGAACTGTCATTTACCCTTTCAGTGTACACCCACTCAAATGTGTCTTTCAGGGTAAGAGTGTTACACAAATCTAGGCTGGTGTTTTGCATTTTTGCAAAAAAATATTTCACAGTACCTGTGCTTTGACTGAAATGTTGCTTTCCCTATTTTAGCTCTGGATGTACCTATGGATCTAACTGTGACAGCTTCTACAGACAACACCATCACTCTGGTGTGGGGCATAGTCCAGGGCCCCATTGACCACTACAAGGTCACCTACACATCAGCCTCTGGTGTCACTAATGAGGTAAAGAGCACTGAAACGATAACTGTGGCACATTTACTGTAAATCGTTGTGCAGATGTATATATCTGATCTGGACCTTGTTGAACTCATCTTTCCTGCTGTAGCTGACAGTGCCTAAAGATATCACCACAACCACTTTGACGGACCTTGAGCCTGGGACTGAGTACACCATCACCGTAGCAGCAAGAAGAGGAAGACAGCAGAGTACTGCAGCTACCATAGACGCCTACACAGGTAGAGAGAGTAGCCTCATTTTATATAGTGAAAGAGTTACTATAAAGTTTTACATGAAGATCAGCTGAGACATACAGATAACATCGTAATCAAATGGAAGTACAAACAATCTCCCTTTGTCTTTTTCATTGCAACAGCTTGATCTAAACTTTCCTAAGCAGCATCAGTTTAACCCATTCAGATTTCATAAAGAGCTCAAATAAATTCACTCCCGACCGTCTCTGCACAGATAAAGACATGAAAGATCAGCCCATTACTACAGAAAGCTGGAGAGCGGTTCTAAAGACGGCATAGTGTGTAATGAAGTTGAATGATGGATATAATGAACTAAAGTGTGACATCAGGTAAGGTGAGCCATGGTTAACGCAAATGAAGGACCATAAAAGACTTTGAGGGAGCAATTAGCAGAGGCAAATTATTCAAGCCTGCTAATGAGCTTGTTACAAGTGTTCCTAATTGCACCTCTGTTTTGCATCTGAATGTATTTGTGTTTCTGTTTCTTCTTACTCCTGTTCGTACCACATTCTCTCACTTTTGCTGTCACGTTCGGTACTGTCTGCTCACAGTGCCCGTCCTATTTCTCGACTTGATGTTACTTTCTTTTCAGTCACAACACTGTTCTTTTTCTCCACACTCGCATCTAGCCATCCGACTATATGTCGGATCGCCTGTCAGTCTTCTCCGCTCTGGTGGTTCTTTGTTATTTTTCCCAAAGCTTGATGTGATTTTCTGTTACACAAAGGCTGGTTTCAAAAATGATGGACATGCACTCACCTGCTGTCAGACTTGTCATTCTTTTCTTCACTAGTGTCATTATCATCATCTCTTTTCTTTATCAATGCAGCCATCATGGCAGTTGTCACCATCACATCATCATAATCATATCATCGTATTCCTAATCTTTTGTTATCTGTGACTTCTTTGGTAACACCACTTTCACTGTCTAGAGAGACATGAAGGAATGATATAATGACAGATCAAGAGGATCAGAGGACAAACCATAAATTACCTGTCATCTTCTCATCCACTGTTCTCTTGGCAATTGTGGAGACATCTGTCTGCCTTCACTCAGGTGAACTCAAGCGATAATGAAAAAAAGCTGTGAATTGATCAAATAGATATCTCAGACTAACTCTGGAGTGTAACTACCTTTCAACGAATGAACTCCAGTTCATTCTGCTGAGATCAATATTTATTCATTTTTATATTCAATTCAATTCAATTCAATTCAATTCAATTTTATTTATATATTACATACAAGGCTTACGCAACAGCAGTCACCTCAAGGTGCTTTATATTGTGGAGTAAAGACCCTACAATATTAAAGAGAAAACCCCAACAGTCAGACGACCCCCTATGAGCAAGCACTTGGCAACAGTGGGAAGGAAAAACTCCCTTTTCACAGGAAGAAACCTCCGGCAGAACCAGGCTCAGGGAGGGGCAGCCATCTGCCGCGAGGGGGGTGAGGGAAAACAAAAGAGAGCAGAGGGAGACAGGACAAAAGACACACTATGAGAGAGAGCCAGAGTTTAATAATAACTAATGATTAAATGCAATAGTGGTGTATAAACACATGGAGTGTATGATTATATGATTGCAGTTTTTACTGTGTTCATTTACAGCACGTATTAATTTCATTTACATGTAATTTTACAGGATTCATGTGGGTTTTTTTGTTAATTTTCTTTCCAACACTCATGTGTTCATTTATCCTTTTGCAAGGGTTTTATGATGCAAGATGTAAACAGCAGTAAGAGTAACCCAAGGCAGTATAAAACATGGACGTAGCTTCTGGGTTGACAAAATGAAGCCAGTGCAGAAGTGCTTTCATTCTGCATTCTCTCTGGAGGCCACCAGATGGCAATAGCAGTGGTTACAAAAAGACTTCCGGTCCTATAGAAGTCTATGTGAAAATGGCTTTTTGACTTGACATCTGTAAACACTTTCCTGCTGAGTTTATGGGCTCAGTCACTTGCTTTGGGTCATATTGTATAAAAAATTAAGTCTATTTTGAAAATCTTGGTCATACTATATTTCAAAATGGAGGATTATCTGTGGCACAACACTGCATTCTCATTGGCTAATTAGCTGCCAATTACAAGTCATTAGCCAATGAGCGTGCAGTTTCACAGTCAGACCCGCCGCTCCTCGTCACATCCGGTCTTTTGCAACCAAGATGGCGACAACAGAAATGCTCCTCTCAAGGCTTCAACACAAGACTTCGCAAACCCTTGGGTGACAGTAGCTACATCCATCTTTGTGAAATATAGTTTATTTAATCATCAAAGAATATGAAGTGATTAAGTTTGTCACTTTAGGATGTGGTCCTTAATATAGACCAACCTCCAAAAATGTTGAACCCCAAGTTTTTGCATTTAATAGCATATTTACTTTATACCATTCTAGCAAAAGTCCTTTCAAACTCTGTGCCCACAGCCTGTAAGACTGCTTTTTGCAAGATCTTCCAGTCCACAGCTACAGAGGATATTATGCAACTTTTTTCACAAGCCATCACAGGAATTTCTCTTTAAGGAAACATCATTTTCTGTCACATGTCTGTGTCTGTGCTATAAAAAGTTCCCATTAATACCTACAAAGGTGACTCACCCATTGTCATCTCACATCACCTGCATTGCTTCTGTGTGGTCATTGCTGCTATATCTTACTTGTCATCTTGATCAAAGACGACACCTTCATCATGATCACCAACACCAGCATGGAATTCACATCACACAGATTCTCAACCCTTTTTGCATTTTTTAATTCTTAATCAATCCGTAGATGCTGGGGAGACATGTTTGGACCTTTTTTGTATCCCATCTCTCCGCTACTTCTGAGATCATGAACACACACACGCACACCATTATCGAGAGGTCTGTGTGATACAAAATTTTGCTGACTGCACAGGGCAGTAATGCATACCGACAACTTGTGAAGAATAATAAAAGGCAGCGGTTCACAAAGAAGAATACAGATGCAGGCCAGTGTAAACAATGCAGGTTTCATATGATGATTGATTACAAAGAACACTCCATAGGATGCCTGTAATCTTGGTAGTTGAGGAAAGGAGAAGTCAGTGTTGCCACGTTTCCCCTGCTATTTATACATCCACACATGGCTAATTAAATTCAAGTCCTCATGCATTTGTTGCTGTGTCAGCTGGTACACTACTTCATATTCATTACATCATCTCCCGTCCAGGTCATACATTTTGACAACAGCATCTGCTACTATCATCCTTTTTCCCTTTTCTTATTATGAACAGTCCCATCACATCTTCATCCTAACGGCGGATAATCTCATTAGTTTCCCTTTTTATGACCAATTAATTCATTACTTCCACATGATGTGGTTTTCTTTGACTCTCACCTTCCCCATCAAGATTACACCCAAGGCTAATTTTCTCAGCTGTATTATAAACGATCTGTTACATCATCCAGGACGGCTTCCATCCATCACTTAACAGCTTGTCTGTCATCTCCATAATGACAGCAACTGTTTTTTTCATTAACATTTCTTGCTCATAGCAGGATTTCTACCTGTCCTTGAAAGCTCTTCGGTGACCTTTAAACCCCCCATTCCTCCAGGAATCAGACCCGTAAGCCACCTCTACTTGTCAGAGGTGACTTCAGACTCGGTGTCGGTGGCGTGGAGCGCCCCAGCACCGCCCGCTGACCTCTTCATCCTGAGCTACAGCTCTGCCGACGGGACCGACACCTCTAAGGTGACATTGGATGGCTCCAAGACGAGGTCACTGATCCAGGGGCTGCTGCCATCCACTCAGTACACCGTCAGTCTAATCACAATACAGGGGGACGTTACTTCTGAGCCCATTACGGCATCACTCACTACAGGTGAGCTGCTCAAATGACGAAAAAGTGGTTTACAAGAGATGACAATAGAGAAGCATTAGCAGCAAAATAAAGGTTTGTGGCTTTGTATGGGACTATCTATCTATCTATCTATCTATCTATGTAATTTAGGGCAGCTGTGGCATAACTCTTACATTGGGTTAGTATATAGAGTATATATATATATATATATATATATATATAAAGATTCCTCCTCTAATCACCTTAATCACATTTATGAATGTGTGACACTGTTCTCTGTGGGATTTACTGAGACAGGTGGGACTGAAGTTTCCCTAAAGAATACCCCAACGAACAGAGGTGGGGAACAGGAAAGAAGGATTTTGGGGAGGGAAGTGGTGAATTAACATGTATGAGGTAGCGTGGAAAAGGGAAGAGAAAGAAAATTAGTTTAAGAAATGGAAATACAAAGTGATTTTAAATTAAATATGTATTTGCAGGAATGCTTTTTTAGGCTTTCATTTGTGCAGAACCACAGCAGAATGACTTTTGTAATTAGAAGCTGCCTTGGAGGCTTTTCTTTTACGTTTTTCTTCTTTTTGATCAGACTTAGAGGCACAGTACCAAAAATAATGTTTTTGTTCCTCTGTGCTATTTGATGGCTGAGGTTTACCACAAGCCCGAATAACTATCCAGAGTTTAAAGCTAAACTCACAAACACTGTTGTAATGTTGGGAGCTGTTTGAGAAAAAGCTGACAAGTGTCATTCTAATAAAGTGAAGGACATACAGCAGCAGAGCCTCCTTGTTTTTTCCACTCTATCCACTCATTTGAATAAATTGTTCTCTTTTTTTGACTTCTTAATCACAGTTTCTCTATCACTTCCCTCCATTTCTTATTAACCTATTTTACCTTCAGCTGCACCGCAACGACCCCTTCTTAATTCATACAATATTTTGGTGTAATTTTTCAGCAGACTTTCTCAATTCCAGTTTAATTGGCAGATTATGAAAAGAAGCTCTCTCTCTCCCTTTTGATTGCAAGTGTGCTATTTACATCTCAGAGAGAAGAGAGATAAATGAGAAGAGGGTCAGTATTATAACCTGCCGGAGAGATCGACAATGGGCTGGAAGAAAGAGAATCGCTCTCATTCTTTGTAGAAAGGCGGACAAATGGAACATTATGAAACGAGAAAATAATGGAGGGCCGAAGACAAATGGAGAAAATAGGAAAGCCAGCAGTAAACAATAGAGCGGTTAACTTAGCATCAATGGCAAAACACCTGCACGTGCCAGTTTCAAATAGTGCCTTGGTAGCTTGAAGCCCTCTCTCTCTTTCTTTACATTCACCCACACATGAGAAGCAGATGTTCAGGGGTGAAATTGGATGGGGATTTTGAGACAGATGTACAGTATTTCTTGCACCTGCCTTTACAGTGTGATAATTTCAGTGCCCTGCTTTGATCTCACATGTTTGAACGTGAGCATTGATGAGAGGCTGCACTCTGGTGTGTTTTGTATAATTAGGTATGCTTTTAGCTTTAACATTTGAAACATTTGCCACACTGGAAATGTGCTGCGTTGTGATTTAACCACAGTTAAACTGGTCGGTTTGGTCTATCAGGCTTTGGTAGTTCCTCTTTTACTATGGTCAGTTTAAACGGTGCTTTGATGTAGCCCCGCTTTTGCTGACACAGTGCAAATGTTATTGTAATCTTCCTGGAAGATGTAGCAGTGAATAGCAGTATATCTCTGACAGAACCCCCAGGAACCTTCACGAGAAAATAAATTTTACAGCTGCTATTGTTGGGTACCACAATTGCCAGACCAAACATAATTAGCAAGATATGCATGAATGAAAAATCACTACTTAAATAAATGCAGCTGTATTTCACACAAGTAGAATTTAAATTAGTTCAAGTCCAAGAATTATAAATTTCCTCCTTTCTGCTTATGAATAATAGCCATAATTTCTTCTCAAATCAGGGCAGAGAGAGTGTAGCAGTCTGTCTACAAGTGCTCTTACCCATCGCCCACTACAAGAGATGGAAGTGATCTCTTAATCTTGATCTCTGTTTTCTGTTCCCGTCTTGTACGTTCTTATTTTTTCCTCACCGTCTAAATATCCTTCTATTTATTTCTCTAGGACCTGTCAGAGCTTTAATTGTTTGCTCAAATTGTTTTCACCGTAACCTTTTCTGTGGCAGCTCAATAGTCTGAGGAGACACATAAAAAACATTTCCAGCAGGAGGGATCTCCTCTGTGTAAACCCTGCTCAGCCTCAATACTAATGCTGCCAGTTGTGTTGTTTTAGCAGGATGCAGCACAGTTTCTCCTTGATAATCTTTTGATGGCGCGTTGTTGGTAATAAAAATGTGCATTAAAAATGCATGCGCTTTCAGTAACCCAAGGACAGGTCTGTTTATGTTAATGTAATGACATGGACAAAACAAGAATTACTGAACTACTTGAGCCTTCTAGGGCCCTATTTCTTTTAGATTTTTATGTAAATTCCTGAAGTAGCTTTATAATCTAGCACATAATGTGTTCCTATTGTTTTTTTTTTTTTGTTTCTTACTGTGGACCATTTTCACCATGTGACAATGCTTTCTTTCTCACCAACCCCTTTTAGGCATGGACCCACCAAAAGAAATGACGGTGTCAGATGTAACTGAGGACGCTGTGACGATCTCTTGGATCAAACCACTGGCTCCATTTGAATACTATAAGCTGTCCTACCAGTCAGCCAGAGGTAGCATGCACTACACTACAAATTCTTAACTGCATTTGTATAACATGGTATTTATTATATTAGCATACACAGAGCACCCTGCTGTTCCTTGTTACAGTTAAATGAGCATGGCATTTGCTGTAGGAGGCTCACTCTGATGTAAGATACATTTTGTAGTGAGCGCCATGCCACACACCTAATTAATTATAGCATTTTATCAGTGAAAAGTAGTTGAATTTTTAATTAAAATTCCATATTTATTAAGTATTTGCTCTGTGGTGCAAAAAAAAATCCCCCCCAAAAAAACTAGTCGGCTATTCAGTGTACCCTTTATATGAAGAAACAGATCAGAGTGACAGTTCTGGTGTTCAGGTGTTGGTCTCTCTCTGGTGTCCCCTGCAGGTCGAGTAGACAGTGTGGTGATTGACAGAGATGTTACAAACTACACCCTGTCCAGTCTGTTTCCTGCCACAGAATACGAGATCAGTCTCAAAGCTGTCAGAGGGAGTCAGGAGAGCAAAGTTGTCAGCACTTCCGTCTTCACAGGTAGGCGCTAACAAAAGAATCATTAGGGCCATATTGTTGTGGAAACCCTTTGAGACCAGGTTTACTCATGCAGGAAGAACGTTCAGGAGACTCTGATGTCTTACGCAGAAACATTTAGTACAGAAAATTTGTCCAAGGAAAACAGAGTGCGAAAGTACGGGTAGATACATGTAAAGGCATTCGTGTGTACTCCCCGTACGTCACTGTCTTAATATAAAACATTATGTATGTGGCTGGTCTTAAAAGGGAAAGAAGGCACCTAAACTGTGCAATGTATTTCTCAGACACTTAAAAAAGAGGTGCTCTGTAAGTCCTTGGTGTCTCCAGACAAATGCTGAGTCTCCGGATTCTTACACGTATGCTCAAACAGTAAGGCAACACTATGAGTGACTGCTAACTGAGAGACCCCTCCTCAGAGAGATCACTTGTGACCCTACCTAAATTTCATTATGCATAGAAATAAACAAATAAACAGCATTGACACTTTTGTAGTGGTCAAAGATGTACCTGAATATCCATCATTATTTTTCTCTTGTAGTTAGGTAGCTGTAAAAAAGATGGTTACGAATGTTTAAAACTCTGGTAAGCCCATCGTTTCCCCAACTAGCAGTAGTGTCCATCATCAAAAAAAATACCCTGTAGCAAAGTGTCTGCCAGCGTGGGTTCCCTAACACACACAGTCGGACACAACTCTCTTGTGATGCTCACTTGTTTTATTCTTTTCTTCACACACTGTTTTTAAAATCTCTTTAGACGATGCCCTGTCTGCTCAGTGCTCACCCCCAATATGGTCCCAGCACGCTACTGTGTAAATAAGAGAGACATAACCTGTGCCAGCCAGCCTCGCCTGGCACTGCCCCTTAAACCCGCTGCTTCACCCATCCCCTGCAGCTGAGCCAAAACCACAACACATCCCACCACCACATACCCATGTAATATTTATCCCATTTTCTATGAAGAATATGTTGGGTAATAGCAAACAAGGAGAGTATAAAACATAGTCAGGAAGTATTAAAACAAAGCAATGGTAGATGTAATTCAATAATGCTGAGTTCAAAAATACCAATAAAAATGATCACATACAGTTTTGTCACAAAATCCGAATCCATTTTTTTCACATATGGTCCATTTGCGCTTGTTGTATTTCAGCTTCTCCAACACAATTTGCATATTTTCATAGGTTTCTTTTAACTGGACAGAATGACCAATTGGCACG
>VUQI01057205.1:0-22618 GCA_015106735.1 Paratilapia polleni
TTTTTCTTCAGAAACCCCAGAGTCCATTTAACACTGGAAATAGCTGCAGGTTACAGAGCTAAAACACTGGCTTAGGTGTGTGTGTGTGTGTGTGCGTGTGTGTGTGTGTTTGTGAATTTGTATTAGTGAGTGGTAGGGTTTTTTTAGGGTTTGCCCCCCAGTCTAATTGAGTTTTCAAGGAGCTCTTATCCTTTAAAAGAATAGTGGTGTGTGTTTGTTTGTGTGCAAGTGGGGGAGGGTTGGAGGTTATCATTCCATGGTGTGTGTGTACATGTGTGTACAAACATGCCATTTTTGTAGATATACAATTTTGTATCCTTTTACTCGTATTTCTTATGATATTTTGACACACATCTCATAATCTTTTTTTTAGACTTAAGCAATTTACACTCAAAATCTGATTGTCTCTTTTTCCCTTTATGTACATGCATTTTCTCTCTCTATATCACTGGGGTGCCATTTGGCTCACGAGTTGCAAAATGGTTCCAACACCTCATTACAAACCTATATACTTCTAAAGTAGGCAGCACAGAGTAACACGCATAATTAAAATGATGGACAATCTTAATGTAGCCTGGTGTTTTGGTGCAGCTATCCTAAAGATTCATATGTTTAGTGTTTAAGGGAGAATGTGTGTTGCTTGCAGCACAGTGGTTTGAATGCCATTCTTTCTATGACTTGGCCACAGGCACCTGCTAAACTGAGACAGTGTCCTGTGTGGATGTTTGTAGCAGATTCACACACACACACACACAGAAACTCTTAGACACTCAAAGGTCATTGTTTACCCCCAATTGTTCTACTGCCAAACATTCCTCCCACTGTTTTGTAGTATCAGCTTGTGGCCCCTCTGCACAGTAACGGACACTAAACCAGACCCCATTCGCTGTTCATTCACTGTCCTCAGCTACCAAACATGCACATTACACATGGAAATAAAAGTCTGCAAGCGATGGTTGCTGGGCAGGTAGTGTACAGTAGGCTAAAAAGGAGGATCAAAACAGTAAAGCTGAGGGGCAGTAAAATCAAACCGCTGAGCCAGAGTTATTATAGTTTTATATTTTCTTATTAGTTTTTATTTTTATTTTGACTTTTTGTTCTTAATTCAGTTTAGTTTCAGTTAGTTCCCAGAGTGTGTTTGCTCGTTTCAGTTTAGTTTGTATTGTTTGAAAATGTTTAGTTTTAGTTTAGTTTTCTTAGTTTCAGCGTTAGTTTTAGTCTTTTTAAGTATTATTATATTTAGGGCAGATTCCAGAGGCAAGATTTAGGAAAATCAGTATGGATATTACAATAAACAGAACTTTGTGAAAGCAGTTGACTCACAGTCTAGTAGACATCCAAAGTCTCAATGAACATGTCCATCAAAGCCTCATCAGGGAAGCTGTGATAACAAATTTTACCAAATTAACAAATGCTAAAACTAAGGATATTTCCTCTATATTTTTATTTTATTTTAGTTAGTTTTCCAAGTTCACAAAATTGTTTCAGTTAGTTTAAATTTTTCTTAAAAGTCTAGTTTTTATTTTTTTTTTTAGTTAACTAAAATGTATTTTCACATCTAGTTTTAGTTTTTAGTTTAGTTTTAGTTAACTATAATAACCTTGTGTTGAGCTGAAACACATTAAAATGCTCCTAAGACTGATGAGGACTCTTTCACAGTAGTTCTTAAAGCTACTCTTAAAATTATTTCTCTTTGTGTCTATCTTGGTTACATTTTGTGCAAAATATGGTCGGTGAGGAAGATGTTGCAAAACCAAAATTAAAATAAAAGGTTTAAAAAAATCCACAATAATGATCATCTTGAGTAAAACAAAAGACTATATACTGTGTTTAAGAACAGCAGTAAAAGGTGATTAACATCACCACCTTTGTTACACTAAGCAGCATTATTTATTTAACAAATTAGTAATTGCTACCGGTGTCGCTAGTCTTCTCGATAATGATCTGATTTGTTTATAGCACACATAGCTGTTATAATTAACATAATGATGTAAAAATATGCTTGCAGCACCTTAAATCAACAACTATGCAGTCCTGTGAAAAATTTGATTAACTGCTCATCAGTAAGTGTGAGCACCTCTATAAAAGCAGATGTTTTAGCAGTTTGCTGGTCTGAAGCATTCAGGTGTGTGTTAACATTAATGCCACAATCTTCCCAGGAGTGGACATCCCAGCAAATTTACCCCATGGTCAGACCGTGCAATGCTCAGAGGATTTGCAAAAAACCCAAGAGCTGCATCTAAGACTCTACAGCATGTTAAATGTTAAAGTTCATGACAGTACAATTTGAAAAAGACTGAAAGAGTATGGCTTGTTTGGAAGGGTTGCCAGGAGAAAGCCTCTTCTCTCGGACAAGAACATGGCAGCATGGCTTAGGTTTGCAAAGTTGCATCTGAACAAACCACAAGACTTGTGGAACAATGTCCTTTTGACAGATGAGACCAAAGTGGAGATGTTTGGAAAAAATGCACAACACCACGATTGGCTGGTGCTGGAGGGGTGAGGATTTGAGCTTGTTTTGCAGCCATGGGACCTGGGCACCTTGCAGTCATTGAGTCGACCATGAACTCCTCTCAAAGTGTTCTAGAGTCAAATGTGAAGCCATCTGTCTGACAGCTAAAGTTTGGTATATACTTGGGTCACGCAACAGGACAATGATCCCAAGCATAGCAGCAAATCTACAACAGAATGGCTGAAAAAGAAAAGAATCAAGGTGTTGCAATGGCTCTCACAACAATGTGAGAGACTGATAAAGTTATACAGAAAACGATTACTTAAAGTTAATGCTGCTAAAGGTGGTTCTACAAACTATTGAATCATGAGGTAGTTTTTCAAAGGAGTGCATAGAATCCTATGTAAGCTTTCTTTTTCACATGACTGTATTTTGTCCTCCAGGTTTTATCTTGGAAAAAAAAAAGAAGAAAGCAAGCAGGCATTTTCTAGCATGATTCATTACCATGCTTTTGGATTACTATTTTATCAAATCAAAGTCCTTTCTAAGCTCCTTTAATTCAGCCATTATTTGGCTCACATTAAATAACCCCTTGCTGTAACTCCAGCTGATGAGTAACATATTAACTTACTAGCGTCTACACCCCTGTTGGCTATTGATCAACAGCATTCAATTAATCTGATTAATTAGACCGCCGTGGTAACACAGAGGAATGGTCAGCAAGTCTTTATAGCAGCTCAGAGGGTTGTTAAGACACACACCTGTGCACATAATTGGAGTTGGTTTAGATTTTGCTCAGCATGCAAATATCAAACACAAAAGCACAGTCCACATAAAAAGAGAATGATTAGGGGGAAAAAAAACACAGAGAGCCAGTCACACAAAGCAAGAGAAACATTTCTAGAAGTAAATAATTACTGGAAGCTACTTTGATTCAGACTTTGAAAAAAAACAAAAAAAAAAAAACAGCTCTTAGTGCAGGCGTTTGTGATTTGTTTCATGGGTTTGACACGAATAATATACTGACACCATTAACAAGATGTGGATGAGCTACTAAGTGTTTGGGTAAGTGAGGCTAACTGAATTAATAAGCAGAAGTGTTTGACTTTGTAATGGCTCTGTTGAGGGTTATTCATGGTAAAGCTATGCACTCCTCATCTTTGGACCATTGCAGATATGTTCATTAGTATACTGCACCAAATAATAAAAGCTTTCTAAAAGTCAGGATAATTTGAAAAAGAAAAACCCGTCTTACTTCACTAAGTTTTTACAAAGCTTTTGGTTCACCTTAGGAAAAGCAGCTGTCGAATAGTTTATTCCATTTTATATTTCATCTATATATTCAGTTGTTTGGCACTTTATTTTCTGAAGAAAACCTTGAGATAAAGCATGAGTGGACCTTCATTTAAGTGATTTCAGCTACCGAGACTGTCAAAAGAAACTATAAAAAAAAGAAAAAAAAAACCCCATCAATATCATCATTTAGCTATATCATTTTATCTATCTATCTATCTATACAGTTAATCACCTTGTTAGAGAACAGCATGTTATGCAATAAGTACTGAAACACTGAACAGTTGGACGTGTGCATTCAAAAGTTTAGAGGAGGTCAAATTAAGTTCACCTGTAAAGGTTATAGTGCATTTTAGGTGGATTCTGAAATTTCATCCGAAAGCCGAATATCCCTAACTTTTTGTGAGGAGTGTATATATCAGCTGCCACCATGACCCAGCAAAATAGGAAAAAAAATGCTTTTAATTAATAGAACCCAAAATCCACAACCAAAAACTACGCTGAAGCCATCTAATCCAAAAAACTTCCACAAAGACAAACAACACAAATAACCACAAAAAAACTAACAATAACATCAAAAATACAAAGCCATTTCAGAATAAAAAAGGATTATCATTACAGAGTAAGCTGTTTTATCATCACACTGGGATATGCTGTGGTTGCTTTAATGAAAGAATACACCGAAAGACAGCTGAACTTGGGGTTAAAAAGGAAGTAGAGGACTTTTTAAAAAAAAAAATATATATATAACTAACTTTAAATGAAGACACAGAAAGTAGAAGCTGCAATACTGAATATATCAAGAGTTTAATGGGAACAATAAAAAGAAATGACAACTGAAAGGAAAGAATTCTAAGACCAAGTACAGAAAAAGTTCTGGGACATCAAACAAAACTACATTAAAGAAGACTCACAATGTAACAAAATAAAGATGTGAGAATTAAGAGAAACAAATGTAAGCAGAAAGGAAATGAGTATAGACTGATTATCATAGTGAATTTACAACAGACAGACTAGAACTGCACATTTATTTGGTTTCTCCCTGCATGCCACCTCTCTTCTTGTAATGACCTGTTGTATTTATCGAATAACCTTTCTCATTGTACATAAGGGATTACCTGTGTGTATTTTGTATATCACTAGAAACAGGTTTACTACATTCACTGGCCACTTTATTAGGTACAACTATTCAGCTGATCAACACAAATATCTAATCAGTGAATCATATGTGAGCAACTGAGTGCATTTAGGCATGTAAACATGGTCAAGATTACCTTTTGGAAAAAAAAAAAAGGTGATTTAAGTGACTTTGGCATGGTTGTTGGTGCCAGATGTGCTGGTCTGAGTATTTCAGAAATGGCTAAATTACTGGGATTTTCCCACACAACCATCTCTAGTGTTTACAGAGAATGGTCTGAAAAAGAGAAAATATCCAGTGATTTGTGAATGAAAATGCCTTGGCCAGAATGGCCAGGCTGCTTCAAGCTGATAGGAAGGCAACAGTAACGTATGCAGAAGCGCATCTCTGAATGCACAACACATCAAACTTTTAAACAGATGGGCTATAAGCAGAAGAAGACCGGGTGCCACTCCTGTCAGCTGAAAACAGGCAACTGGGGCTATAATTCGCACAATTCGCACAATTCCCAACAGAAGATTGGGAAAACGTTGCCTGGTCTGGTGAGTCTTGATGTCTGCTGCGACATTTGTAGAGTCAGAATTTGGCATAAAGAACGTGAAAGCATGGATCCATCCTGCCTTATACCAATGGTTCAGGCTGCTGCTAGTGGTGTTACAGTGGGGGTATTTTTTCTTGGCACATTGTGCCCCCCTTATTACCAAGGGTCCCACAACCTACCTGAGTATTGTTGCTGTCTATCCCTTTATGACCACAGTGTACCCATCTTCTGATGGCTGCTTTCAGCAGGAAAACGCACAATGTCAGAAAGCTCAAATCATCTCAAACTGGTTTCTTCAACATGACAATGAGTGAGTTCACTGCACTTAAAAGGCCTTCACAGTCGCCAGATCTCAATCCAATAGAGCATCTTTGGGATGTGGTGGAACATTAGATTCGCATCATGGATGTGCAGCTGACACATCTGCAACAACTGTGTGATGCTATAATGTCAGTATGAACCAAAACCTCTGAGGAATGTGTCCAGCACCTTGCTGACTTTATGCCACAAAGAATTAAGGTGGTTCCAACAGCAAAAGGGGTCCAACCCAGTACTAGCAAGGTGTACCTAATTAGGTGACCAGTATGTTTATATACAAAGTATACTGTCTATACCTGTTTTACAGATTTACAATATTTAAATGTAGCATATTACATTTCTGCTAGCAAGAAAACCATTACTAGTACAAAAGCTTGTTGTCACCTGTGTTTTCCCCTACTGTTAGCCCTTTACAGAAAATATTATCATGTTGATGCCACTTTATGTATGAAACCTGGGGATCTTTTACTTTCTGTACTAGCTGAACAACTGTTTTTATCACAACTCGCAGTATGCAGAGCCAAATGCAGACTTCAAAAACAGATTCCTTAAACAAAAAACAAACCTTTATTGAGACAATACAGGTAATCCAAAGGACAGCAAAAGAACAAAACTCCACAGAGCACACACAAGGAAGGGGAGACAGAAATACAGTATGACTCAACAAAGAACTAATGCAAACTGAGGCTTTAAATAGACACAGGAGGTACTCAGGGAGATTGGAAACACCAGGGTAACAAGACAAAGCTGAATCAAGGATAACAATCAAGAATAACAAGACAGGGGAAGTGAAACTAGGAACAAGACACAGAAGACACACCAAAATAAAACAGGAAATCACAATTAAACAAAGAGACAAGACCTTAACACATTAAAACTTGCCACAGAAGAACATAGGGGGGAAAAGCTAAGAAAAATAACATAAGCAACTATACTAAACAAATCCTAACCAGGATACAAATGGAAATATACTGAAACTAAGAACTAGGCTCAAGCTATAAAGAAGGAATAAAAAATCAAAAGTAACAGTAACCAACTAGGAACCAAATAGAACATCAAATGACAAGACTTCAATCAAAAAACTTTAGGTCAAAGCCCAGGGCCATGACAGTTTTAGTGAGATTTTTTTTTCAGACCTTTGGCATGTCACACCAGGAGACAGTTCCTCAATGTGACACATTTGAGTCATTATCCAAAAAGAGACATCTTCAATGCTTGGTTGAATTTTTGAAAACATTTTGACATAAGTCATCCAGTTGTGGTATTTTCACTCAAGAAACACTGGTAAACTGGCTCCTTTCTTGATGTTCCACTTGCTAGAGGAAATCATCTTGTTTTTGTTCCCTCCGAACTAGACTATTTCCAATATTTGTGCTCCAATTTATGGGAAAATGTTCTGTACAAACATATTTTGATGGATGGCATCCATCTGCAGTCTAGTAAATATACAAAGAAAGTACATTCATTCTTGGAGTCTTGGTTGCTGTTTGGAATATCACCCCTTGTTGAGATGTTTAGACTTTAAGTATGTTGTGCTTTGAGTGACTGATTATTTCTTCTCTCTTTTTCTTTCAAGACACTGCCTTGATCATTTTGGCAGCTGTCAAAACCACCTTTTCTTACAGTTTCCTATTTGAATCTCTGTGGCGCACTATATTAGTGTAACATCACTGTACAGTTTTGCAAGAAAGAGAACAACAACACTGCACAGGTATAGACTTTAATGGATTTCAAAGGTTTTTTTTCTTACCTGTATTATTTCATTTTCAAGCAACAGAGGTAGCAAAGCGCAGCAGGAATGCTTGTTGCTATAAAATGAAATGTCACGCTGTGGCATCAAAAGAGATTTGGACATTGCACCCATCTACAAAAATCTAAGAAAGATCAGAAATCTGAAGAAAATGCAGCGAGCTGTGTGACACAGTCACCACACAGGTACAAGAAGTCATTAAAAGAGCAATCTTGTTCCGTGTCATAAGGATGAGTGCACACACACACACACACACACAGGAAGGTAGGATGAGGACATGAGAATGTATGTGTGAAAAAAAGAAATCACCAACTAACACACACTTTGCAAAGTGGTTCACACATGTACATGCCTACAAACTATTTAAATTTAGCTATGCCGCACGACCACGACCGTGACCATGTCATTCATATGCTTACACACAGGCACCGAAGCATGGCAGTTCTGAAATGCAGCCTCCAGCTATGAGAAGGGAATAAGAGTCAGATATCGCTGAAAACTGTGAGCAGAGTTTAACCCCCTACTGTTAATAGAGAGAAAGCCAAAGAAACAGAAACATTGCTCCAGCTGGGAGAGATGAGAGAGTGAGACAAGAAGTCAAAATTTGGGAGGGAAAGATTGAAGAAAATGAGAAAAAAAGAGAAAGTTGCAGAGAGTGTGTGACAGGTGCGAAGGCAATGATTGAGGGAAATGAATGGAAAAAGAAGGAGAGAGTGACAGAAAAAGACAAAGAGCCTAAGGGAGTAGGTGTTCCTTTGGTGCCATATAGTTCATGCTCACGACCACAGACACAAACACACACGCCAGACCACTTAAAGACACATTCAAACCTAAGGTCATTCTGACACCCTGCAAGGTGTTATTTTGGCATATAAATCTTGGTCAGAGAAAAGAGATAAAAATATTAAGGTCACATTTGTTCCTCCCTCAGGTGTTTGAGAGGGAGAGAGATAAGGCCCATTCAGACTGCATTCTTTTCCATTAATCTGAGGGAATCTGAACGTGTCGCCTTCATATCTGAATGACCAACCTGGTGACTTTTCCTTAAAAGTTGCGTTGGCAATCTGACTAGGTTAAACCTAATCACGAAAAAAAAAAAAAAAGAGAAAATTTCAATATTTGAGGGACAACCTTCAATTGAAGGAAAACAAAACCTGTCCTCAAATAATTACCCATTAGTTTGGGGATTTTAATTAATAATAAAAATCAGTTTGTTTACAAGAATTTATTTACAAATGTAATAAGCAATAACACACAACGACTAAAGTAAAGATATGAAAAGCAGCCACAAATTTTCTGAATGCCACATTATTTGCTGATATGTGAATCCAGGTATAGCAGAAATAGCAGATGAGGCGAATTAGCCATGGGATCTCAGGCGAGTACAGTGGCTAGGAGATTAATACAGTATATGATGGGAGGTCACCGATAGAACAGAGACAAGACCACAGCTTAACTAGTTCAATATGTAACTGTATACCTTTATATCTATTAAACTGATACATTTTAGCTTCTTTTGAAATGCAGAGGAAGCATCAATCGGAGTAATCCCTTGGAGAATTCAGTAGTTTTGAGTTTATGAAACACAAGCAAGAAAGAATGAAAATGCTGGTTTATGTAAAGCCACACAGTGGAACATCCAGCCTTAAATGCATCTTAGTTTTAATAGGTCAAGCAAATAACTCAAACTGGAGGAAAGTCACCAGTTAGCACTAGTTACCAAAGCACTCATACTTATGCATTTCTTGCTTTCCCCAGAATCGCTCCCAGGACATATAATTTAACACAAAATTAATTTTGATATGAAATGTCATTACTAAGAGAACCATTTAAAAGGGCAGCCTCAATGCCCACTACATCAGTTTGGCTTCTGTATGCCTGAGGCTAAATGAAATTGTCAAACTGAAGGCAGATTGTGGCCACATATTGATGGAGTTAAGAGGCCAGCAGTCACAGATGATATGGGAGGTGGTGCGTAGCAGCAAGTGACGCAAAATCCTAGCTGAAGGGCTGAAAAAGTGTCAACACGGTAGCATTTTTTTTACATTTCAAGCAGCTTAGTGCTGTTTATACCACCTTTACGTTTTATAACAATAAACGTTAAAAGGAGTGTTGCTGTTACAAAATATTATAGTAGGGTTGTTTTTTTTTTTGTTTTGTTTTTAATATCCAGCAAATCTGGTGAAAGATTATCACTGACTTCTTTGGTTTCCACCAGCTCCTTAGAAGAATATCTGGCAGTTTATCTGCTCAAAGCAACTGTCTGCTGACTCCTACAGGTACTGTGTAGCTCTAGGTTAATCAGAGCTTGTCACTGAATGCAATTATTAAAAGAAGCAAGAATGCTGACAATGGTAAGAGCTGTGACACTCAAAATTAACAACTAGGTTACCTGACAACAAAAAAAAAAAAAAATCCAGAAAGGAGACTGGTCTGTAGAGTCTTTTGGGAATTTAGCACTGTGAGTTATGGATATAAAAATAAAATATGATAAAAAAAAATGATAAAAGTGATGAAGTGCAGCTTTAACAGTTTACTCATTATTTGTAAAGACCTTCAAAGTAAAACCATTTTTTTTCCCCAATGGGAAAACCTACATTTGCTATCTAGAGAGCACAACTGAGTAGAAAGACTGTGCATGTTTGCAATTGTGTGTTAAAACTGTAATGATAAAATGTATTTTTTTTCTCTCTCAGACTTACATGTGCTGTTAATCAAATTGCTACAGAATCTCCTCATGTTACTCCTTAATACAAAATAAATGTTGTGCCACTGGAGTAAAAATGTGACAACAAAACTCTAAAACCTTTTATTTTTTATAGCTGCAAAAACTTCGAAGCAGAAAGTAGGATCTTTTACAGAAGTATACTGCACATCATCTGCAGATATCTCTGTTAAACCTGAAATTGTATAACCATTTCAATTCAAATTTAGGTTGAGGCCATAAATCACTTTTATCAAAAGAGCCCTCTTCACTTTAACATGCTTTGAAAGACCAGCTGTGCCAGATTTAAGAAAAAAAAAAAAAAAGAGGTATCTTTCAATCTACCTCTGTGTTTGTTGGTGAAAACTCTAAAGCCGTGCATGTGTGAGTGTACAAAGTAATCACTGAAAATTATGAAGAATTCTAATCTAGATACCAATTCTGGGGCATAAGGGCTGCTATGAGTACTTCTAGTAGACAGTCAGAGACATAGCAGACTGAGTTAAAAATGGAAGCTGTTCATAACGGTGAGATCTCATATACTGTATGTGCGTGTATTCATCCGCGGTATCAGTGTGAAGTACACCTCTACAGATCCATTAGAGAACTGAGGTGGATATTTTAAACCTCTCTTGCATACAGTATACAGTCAGCACTGAGAGTGTGTACTCATATACATATAGGTTCACAGTGGGTGCACTTACATGCAACTGCAAGCTAGTCCTACTGGGTGCCCTTACACAGCATGGTTCCCAAGCAAAAACACAACAAAACACAACACATTAAATATTTATTCAGATTGCGATAAGCAACCTTGAGAGACATTAAGTGAGTGGGAAATGTTTGGGATGAATAAACAGAAACGGGGCAAAAAGCTCAGCAGTCAAATTCACAAAAATGCTAGGCCAAAATTAACTTCAAACAAATACTGCTAACAACAGCAGCGATGGCTAACAGTGTCAACTGTGGCCGACATGTTAAAAGATTAATTAGTAATGTGTTCATGACGACAGCATTAACAGACTGGACATTAGCTGACATGACCTAGAAAGCACTATGGTCTATTCAGAACAAGTCCAAAGCAAAGTATTTCTGCAGTATTCTTCTTCTCCACATACAAATTCTATGCAGATCACCACAATTTTATGCCATGCAACACAAGGACATGTGAATTCATATCAGTATGAGTTGGAAAATATTTCAACTTAGGCAACAAATGCACTTGACACTGTGTCAGCTGAGATTCTTCTATAAACTGTGGATTCTCCTGATGCCACTGACAATCAGAAATGGAATACAAGCTTATTGTCGTGGCTTGTGGGCAGCTTCAACTTCTTTTTATACGGAGACAGAACTACAAACAAGAAGGCTTGGAGAAAAGTAATCAAAGTCTAGGACTTCCTATGTAAGTTCCAAAAATATGATAGTGTTACTTAATTCCATCCATCGGAAGATGATGCTAGGGGTGAATATTTGCAGGTTGCAAAATGATCCAAGAACATTCTAGCAACTGTATGCTTGGCACACCCTGAAAGCCATAATTTAAATACCCATTAAACAGTGCAATCTTTGGATTAAGTTAGCAACTGTCTTGACGTTGAGGGTAGGACTACATAGAAGCTACTTACAGTCATGTCGATTAAAAATCTGCGTATGGTAATATGTTGTCAGAGATAACGCTTCTATGTGTGCTTATATTTCTCTCACAAAAATGCAAAGCATTAACAGTCAATCAAATTTAAAAATGTAGGCTTAGAGAATAGAAAGAAAAAAATGTCAGGGCAGGCTTGTAATATGAATAATTTCATTGTAAACAGAATATAATCTGCATAACAGCTGGCTTGTTATAAAGAAAAGACCAGTCTGTATTGATTTTTTTTAAAAAAGCCCAACTCGATAAAGCATTGAACTTAGACAAAATCATAGGCCATGGGTAATGTAGTACATCTGTAGTACAACTACAGCTTGTGGATATTTATTCTGAGTGTCTTCCAGAAACACCTCTAATACCCCTCCTGTTTCAGCACATCGGCCAGTGTAGTGTGCAGCGTTGGCAGTTTTCTATACAAAACAAATATAGTGCCTTTAAGAGAGCAAGCTGTAGGAAATAAGTTATCAGCAGTGGGTACAGGGATAGAGGAAAAATTGTCTTTTATTTTGAGTCCAGTGACTGATGGAGCTCCTGCAAAAAATGGCTGATTTTTTTAAATGATTGAATACTGTTTCTATCTGGATACTAAAAGGAAGTAAGCTGATGATTTGTCATTATTATCAGAACTTGTCTGCAAGCCAAAACGTGTTGGCATCCATATAAGGGTGGCACACGATCAGCTTTATGGACACTTAATGGTCAAGAGACTAAGAAATGGCTAACAGACTGGAAGAAATGTTGGCCCTCAGAATAACTCAAGCGTAGAACAATATTTTTATACATGTCTTTACATGTCTTTAACAACCTTAATGGCTACTTTAATCTGCTAGCTAAACTTGGATAATAGATAGACTGAGAGAGGAAGGTGGGTGGACAAATTACACTACTCAAGAATGTAAATTGCTACTGAAAGTGTAGCAACACACTAACAAGTGGCTAAAAAAAAACCTTAAAGGTAGATTCAATTGGCAGTCTTGTGCTACTAATTCACGCAAAATCCTGTTGAATTTTACTAGACTACAATCCACTCAACACAGCCAATTTTTATTCCTACTTTATTTCACTTAGGGAAGCAAAATGTTCTGTGCAGAGGTAACCTAATTCATCTGCAGTTTAACATATGCTAGCAGCTTATCCCTCACACACACATACACACACAGCTCCACTACAAGATAAATTGGATGCATATAAATTTATGGGGAAGACAATAAGTCTTTGTTTCACAATATTCTGGCATGGACTACACACGCACACAAATACCCACACAGTAGCATGAAAGCGCTAATGCCTGTGTACACACACATATGCATCCACATACAGACAGAGTGATTTGTCTGCTGTCAGATCCACATTCAGAGTTAATTTGTTACAAGGGAAATCCTAATCCCTCAAAGTTTTAGAAGTCTATATATGTGTTTATATGATTTAAACATTTGACGGATACATTTCAAGGAAACCTTTGACCTCAAACCACCCCACACATACAACTTGTGTATTTCCAAGTTAAAATAGTAGATGCATGTGATTATAACTGTGATTATACAATTCGTCTCTTCCAAAAATAGCCAGATAGCAGGCATAATTCACCAGTTAATCACTCATATTGTTAATGATTTAATGCAGCACGTAATTTTATATTTGCTACCACGGTAATTTCATGGAATTGTGGAAGAACAGGTTAGTGATAAGTTTTAGATTTATGGAAAAAGAAAAGATAAATCACAAAACATAATCAGGAATAAGAGGATGTGTAGCTGAAAGTGAAATGTTGCCCAACGGGTTGCAACAGAGCCATGCTGATCTATATCCTTTGACTTAAACCTACAGTTGAAGCTTCTTTTAATTTGTGGTTGCTGATCAAATATTATCAAGGTAGTTGCAGGCAGTTAAACATGCAAAAAAATGTTTACATTTGGGTCACTGGTGATCTAGTCTAAGCATACTTCATAAAGAAGCAACAGCAACAGAGAGTTTGAGGGTTTAAGATTTAAGAAGCGATATAATTAGCCATGCAAGCAGCACAGCTTTAGGGATGGGCTTGTCTGTTGGCTGTTCTGCCAATTTGGAGCAGACTGAGAAATCTCAACAGCTCTTGGACGGATTACTATGAACTCTTGTACAGACATTCATGGACCCCAGATGATGAATCCAAATGGCTGAAGCCTTTGTCCTTTAGTCTAGGAGGCAATTTTGCAAAAGCCTGTCAAATTTAAATCTAACCATGTAGATGGATTGGAAAAGATGTAGCTTGTCACAGACATTTATGGTCCTTAGATAATCAATTCTGGTCACTTTACGATTTCCTTGACTATTTTTCTTGTACCACCATGAGGTTGAGTAAAGTTGCTTAATAGCTACTAGATCGCAATGAACCTTGGTACAAACAGTCATGTTTCCTTGAGTTGTAAATAACATTGTTGGGTCCTTAACATATCCGCTTGTTAAGCAATGACGTATTAATCCGGGTCCAAGCTGCTACTGCATTCACGGAGGCTGTTGCCTTTTTAACGTGTTATAATGCTTTGTATCTTGTTTTATTTAATAGAAACAAGCCCCTAAAAATAATCCGTGGTCGTTCTTGGCCTCTCTGGCTTTTTATTAGCACTATTCATGTGCAGCACATCTTAAAGCTCAGTTTTCAAAACCTTACGATGCAGCTACAGCCTACGGACTCACCGTTTCCCGGACACCAAACATTCAGAAAAGAATCACTCTCAGGCCGACTAAGATTTCAGTGTGGACATTAAGCTTAGGATCAGGACTTTTTCATAGTGGGTCATCTAAACCACGCAGCGACATATTAATAACGTTAATAACATTCAGACGTTCTTATGGCTGAAGTTTGGTCTGTTCTTCTTCCTTCCGTGTTCTTCCTGCCATATGATGGCGTTTGACTCTGTCCATCAGGGACCCTCAACATTAACTTCTATTGAGGAAGAAAATGAACCCTCATCCTCCATCTTCCCTGTGCTAGTGTGTTTACATTAGCCTAACCATAGCTCTGACCTTAACTAAACCAAGACAAAATATTAGCATGTCAGCAATGCCATTTTGAGCCTTTTAGCATTTCACTCAAAGCACTGCTGTGCAGTTTAACAGTTAGCTCTAGCATGGCTCTAGACTTAAATTTAAATGTTACTTTGTGTCAGAAATTTAGAGAAACACAAGATAGAACATGACCACTATTTTGTGAATGTGGCTACATGTTCATCTCCACCAAAGGCTTATTTGTCCACTAGGGTATACCATATCATATCATCTGTGATAATACTGGTATAAATTTTTACATGATATAAACGTGTCATATGACAATATCAATAATACAGCAACATCACGTGGTTATGTTCCCCGGCGCATACAACAATGAGACAAAATTGTGCAGGCTCTTGAAGTTACATGGTTAAGTTACTTTAGTTATTGTTATGGTTAAAGTGTTAAGCAGTTATACTAATACTTAAAATTTCCAGGGAAAACACTGCCAAGGCTACTTTTGTGCTTACAATTTGACTATGTTGCTGGATATACTGCTGTGTTGCTGCTATTGCACTATAATGCTGTTGCTGTTGGCACCTTGTGGCAATAGAGTCACACTTTGAATTAGGTCGTCTGTCATCAGTGACAGTACCTCATTGGAAAAGAAGGTTGGAAAATGTCCTTTGTTTTGTTTGCACTAATAAACGCTGCTGTCTGCAAGATGCAGCCGCTGATAAAACGTTTAGTATTTTTTTTTCTATATTGTCAGAAATAAAATTTTATCATTATCGAAAATTCCCTTGAAATATCATGATAAAATTTTGCGATTATACCACCCACCCTTATTGTTCACAGTAATATTGTTTTTTTCTGCCTTAAATTTCCCTTAAATTTTAAATATACCTGGAATGGACTGGAATATAACTGGCAGCAAAATGTGTTGTGTGTGTGTGCGCGTGTGTGTGTGTGTGTGTGTGTGTGTGTGTGTGTTCGCTACATCTGAAGTTATAAACATAAACAGGGAACCTGTCAAAAAGAGCTTTAAAACAAAAACAGCCACGCTAACAAACTGCCAAGAAGGGATAAGTGGGTAGTTGAAAAGTTACTAATATCTCAAAGAATTTCTTTAAAAGTTACTATTTAAATCCTGCTCGAAGTTACAGAAGTGAAAAATGATCCTTTCCAAGTTTTCTAAGCGTAGAATAACAGACTACAGAGTGAGTCGTTGCTGGTAGTGGCAGCCAAGCGCTTTGCTAGCGTTCTATACGTTTTCAGCAGCCAACTTTTCCTGTGAAACCAGCAAAAGATACTTTTGGATCTGCATATATGTGTGTGTGTGTGTGTGTGTGTGTGTGTGTGTGCATGTTTGTACATTCTTTAATACCTATTCAAAGGCTTCTGTGGATGCATATTTGAGTGCTTGGGTGTGTAGCATGTGAGTGTGTGAGTGTGTGCATACGCTTGGAAGCAGCAATGAAGTCAGCTCACTTAGCCGTTTCTCTTTGAAGTTTGTACCTGATGGCACCCTTACACAAAACAATGAAAGCATGGATATGGATGTAACACATCATGCACTGAGAAAATTGTACAGTCAGGCAGGTGTGTGTTCACTCTCACACTTTCACACACGCACAGTGTGTGCTCAGTCACACTCGGTTACATTTGGTCAGAGCTGAGTACATCTAGCAGGCAAATGGAAGATTTCTTTGAGGTGTGTGTGAATTTGAGTGTGTTTGATTGTGTCTGGTGTGAAACACAATGTTTGGCCGACAGCCTGGCAGATTTTAGCGGAAGCCTTGGATCCAGATCACACTCATGCTGGGAGTGAGAACAATTCTATGAGGACACACCCACACAAATACACATGCACTACACACATGCGTATGTAACAGTGTAGGAGGAACACTTCGTCTTTGTCTTACCCTTTTCCACTGACACTGCAGATCAGTCTCCTTCCTTCCTTCTTTCCGGCTTAACTCGACTTTTTCATGTATACCTGTAAGACTAAATCCAGGGCAGATTTGAGAACATTAGAATGTACCTTTGGTGTAGCTGGAGGGCCCAATTAAAGTGAGGACACAGACTATACAGAATTTTAAAGAACTAACAAACTACCAGTAGTCTTTGTTGTATCCCAGAGCATACATCCAATTAAAACAACCTCAGTATATGTATGGATTAGATAAAAACAAACTCACTATTTAATCCATGAGATTCCGTAAATTGGAAATTCCATGCATTCCAGTTAAACACCAGCCAAACTCATGACAGAGAGAGAGGAAAATAGTTTCATATGTCTGTGTCCATAGGAGGAGGATATTCAATGACCATGTCAATGGATAATTAAGCTCCTAAGTGTTACATGTCTTAGTGTTCAAAGCTTTCATCCCAGTGGCAGCCACACAGACAATCTTCGAAGACTAAGAGGGTTTATTTGAAAACAGTGGTCCACATGCCTCTATTTATACGTACCTTTGATTTCAGTCTTACTGTACTCTAATGACAGGTAGGCTCCTGCAGGTGTCTTTTAGTCTGTGATGGATAGGAATTCACGTTTTCTCCCACAGAGATCCCAACAGCTTTATAAAATATTATATACAAACTTCAACACTGCATAACATTTTAATATGCACCTCACAGCAACTCATCAGTTCCTATGAAATTTTCACTGGAAGATTCAAAGATTGGTCTCTAAGGTCCATCTTTAAATTTTCATTGTGAAGCCAGAGGAATTAAAGCTTTGCTATGGACTTTAGAAAACAATTGTAAAAAAAAAAAAAAATTCTTGTAAAACTTGCCCATGTTCCATTTAGTTTCACATTAGTTTTTACAATAGATGCTAGTGTTACCTTATCAGTTTTTATTTGACACAATGCTTGAAGGCAGGAATGTACACAGGGAATGTGAGCCCATCTATTAGTTTGGTGCAGGTCATAGGACTGACCCTAAAGCTGTTTCTTTTTAAACTTCTGTTGGAAAAACAACACCCAGAACAAGGATACTCAGATATAGAAGGTGTGATCAAAACATTCTGAGAATAGGTCCATAACAATCAAAAGGCCTAACCTGGTTTAAATTTGGTCAATCTCACGTTCAACGTCATCATCTTGGGCATGTGGGCAAGTAGCTTCAAGTGTGGCTGCTGTTTTAGATCACTCCCTGAAAGTCCTGTTGTGAACGCTTTCCCAGTGTACTCCACGGACCTCAATTTTTTCCAGCTGTTTTCAGCTAAAGAACCCACATTTTCCAAGCCAGAAGGGAGCACGTCAGGTGAGGAATGAGATGGGAAGAATGACTGGAGATCCAGCACACATTGCAGAGGCACTAGTTCACAGGGACATAACAGGACTTCTACTGAGACATCTAAAAATAGCAGATACGCTGAAAATGGACCAGATGTGACATGCACGTGACAAGGACAATGAACATGAGAAATACTGATGGACCTGTTCTCAGAACTTTTTGATCACATCTCATACTGATCCATCAAGGAGAAAGGCTATGTAGGTTAGTTGTTGGTCCACCATATTGGTCCTCATTAAAATGTCGTTCATGGTCCAGTCAGGATGAATTCACAAACCTTAGGTGTTTGGTTGAGCTTTCATCTTTCGCCATCATCAGCTCAAAAATGTAAATTCAATCTTTGAGTCATGACCAAATAGCCATGGCACTGAACGCGATTTCTTCAACCCTGACATCTGACCTTCTAGAGCAGACACTAGAAGAAAAGTAAATTAACTTTGGTAGTTAATCCTCATGGCAAAATATCACGGTCTTTCACCATGAGGTCCATCCATCCATTGACTTTCACATTTGCTGCCAGGCTCTACATGACTAAAGGTGCTCCAGGCATTTTGTCTTACACACACACACTTTTTTGGTCAGTATATATCCAGGCAAGCATGTCAGTGTCTCAGTCTACGTGTGTGTGTGTGTGTGTGTGTGTATGTGTGTGTGCAGAGTGAGTCGTTGCTGGTAGTGGCAGCCAACTGCTTTGCTACTGTTCTATATGTTTTCAGCAGCCAACTTTTGCTGTGAAACCATACACAAAGGCACTTTTGTATGTGTGTGTCTGTGGGCGTGTGCATGTGTGTGCGTGTGTGTAGAGCTCTCTTGTCCTTCGCAGACAGGTGCACCAATTACCTCTCCATCTCTCTCTCTCTTTCTCTGTCTGCCTCTCTGTCTTTCTCCCTCTACCGCTTCCTGCCCGATACCCTCTATTCACACCTGCTAATTATCCCTGTTTGGCTATGGGTATGTGTGTGTTTGTGTGTGTTTGTGTGTGCACATGTGTGACATTCTGTCTCCTGCTGAACCGACCCTGTTGGGTCCAGCAGTAGTATTTTATCTGCGGCCACATTCACACGCATGCACGCACACACACACACACACACACATGCATATACTAGACACATTTATTCTTCTGGTGTCACTGCAGGATCGATGCAAGATGTTAATTAGGAAAAGCTGTTTTCACACCATTGGTAGCTCGAAGCTCATACCCTCCTGATTGCAGTGCACAAACATTTACCAGCATATTCATTGCAAATTAAACAAGAGAAAACACTGCAAAGGGTCATACCGCTTACCACACAATGATGTACATCTGTCTGTGAAGAAGCACGTCAAAGGGAGCCTGAAAGGACGGGACTGATTCATTTGTTTTTGCAATAGTTTAGTATTTTCTGTCTGTTTCTGGCTGGGGTCACATTCACACACTCTATGTTTTTTTTTTTTTTGGTTTTTATTTTATGGTGGGGTGTTTTGTGCTGGAGAAACAGTAAAACACCATCTGATGTTGTTCACTTTGTCATGAGCTGAGCAGATGGACAAACAGAACAGTCAACTAGTGCTTTTTCAGACACTTGAAATATCGAGCACATAGACGTGGGTGACAAATTAAATACGAGCTCTGGATAAATAAGGTACTGTAGAGCGGCATAATGAATGCAATTTCTGTTATACAGATAGCAGGGTCACAGTTGCCAGACCTCAAGCCAATTCAAAAAGGTATGTGATCAGACTGCAAGTATGTACCAGCTGCCCAACACGCAAGTGTTTACACAGGCGTGTAAAGGCTCAAGACACGGGGCCTCATTTGTTGAACAGTGTGCAGTGTTTGTACCTACACCTTCACTTTTTTGCACCAGTAGTTAATCACATATCTGAAGCTGTGGCAAGGCTTTAATTCATCACCTCACCTGCATCACCAATTTTCCCTGTCTCCAAAATGTTCCTGCCAGTAGGTCAGAATTCCTGTACATGTGTCCACCTTCTCATAAAGGTTGTTTATAGATCCTGACTTCTGTGTGGGAAGTGGTGTACTCCTCTCTCAGGCCCCCGTTTTCTGCCATTATGCATGACACCCCTCAAGTGTAGTTTAAGCATTATCGTGCAGGGATTCTGCATTAAACTGTGAGCCCTGTCGAAAAGCAGGTTGCTTATACTGTAAAATACTGTCCCCGAAAGCATCCTGTGCAGATACGGGCGGAATAGCTGCTGCTGCTGCTGCTGGTGCTAACAGGCTGCTCATGCTATGCCTTCTGTATCAATAAATTATGCATTTTCAGATATGTATATTTCATGTAACAAAATACAGTATTAAATTTTGACAAAGAACAGGGAAAAAAAATGTTTTGTTTTTTCCAAGTATTTCTAACAATATTTCGAGTATATCTAACGATCGGCCAAAGTCGAGCTAAGCCCAGATTATGTTCAGAGCTTCTTGTATTGTGGGAGTTCATTTAAGAAGACTAACAGGAGAAATAAGTGGTATTTGATTTTAGACAGAGTGCATCCTAGCCCCGCGATAGACTACTGACCTATCCAGGATGCACCCTCCCTCTTGCCCTCTGACAGCTGCGAGCCCAACCGCGACCCTGAATTGGATAAGTGGAAGAAAATGGATGGATGGAGAGTGTGTCCTTTGTGCCTACTGTTGCATTCTCTACTCGGGCTGACCACATGAAAATAATTTTTAAAAAAGGATACTATTACCTCATCAGTCAGTCAGGGTGCTGTCAGCGATCCAGTTCCAGGAGTCTGATATCTCTTAAGCAGGCAGAGTTAAACAGAATGTGACGGTCAGTTTGGCAGCTAAATGTCAGTGACTGAAAATGTGCTGAATAACACACATATACACACACACACACAAGACATAAATCATACCATCTCCTCTCACCCTCTTCATCTTTTTCCTCCATCTCCGAGGTGCCACCTTGTCCTCCTCATTAGATCATCACTGTCTTTTTCTCTCATTAAAGGTCATGTTGAATAAGCACGGTTGGTAAATAAGTGCAATATTTGCTGGCTGCAAGTAAATGCTTACAAGTCTGCATGTTTTCTGCAAAAGGAAAAAAAGAAGGATGAGAAAAGAAAAAGAAGTTTGGAAAGAGTGGGTGGGAAATGGAATTAAAAAAAAAAGACTGGTGTTTTCATTTTCTTGCAGAGACATATGGGGGACAGAAAGATGCAATTATAGACAATAACCAGACTGCGTACATGCACACATACACACACACCCTTAGTCACAGAGAGATATGGCATTTAGAAGCCATTGTCTTTTATAAGCAGAGTAAATCTAATTCGTGGACTGGAGTGCGACGCCAAGCAATGTTAGTTTGTCATCCAAATGTCAGCTGTTGGAACACAGTATGCAAATTATGAAGATCGGGAAGGTTGACAGAAAGGCAGAAAGCAGTTTAAGTCTCTTAAGGTCTGTCCTGCTCGCGGCGGGGAAAAACAAAATCAGAAGCTTGGTTACTGCACTACACCAAGCCTCGTGTTTATGTCCGACCCTTCCCAACCCCGGCGCGGGGAAGGAGGGCCGAAGAGCGCCACAAATCAAACGCACAACGGCGGCGAGACGGAGAGACAGAGCGGGTCACAAATCAAACGTGCTCTATTGCGGGGACAGAGGGTCAGAGCGCGTTACAAATCAAACCAACTCCGTCAGCAGGATGGCGGGTGAAACAAATCACGGTGACCCCATCTCATCTGCCGCTTGTCCGAGTGTAAGAAGGGAAAAATAAAAAGTTGGGCGGTTGCTGCTGACATTAAAAAGACAGAAAGAGAGATAGAATGACTGACAGTGAGAGACGACTGTAGTGTGACTGTTGACACTAATAGAGAGGGAGCGTGGAGAGAGCTGAAAATGATGAGCTCTCTACCCGTCTGTTAGTGTGTAGTAGCATACAGTTGCACGGACACGCATACTTATTTATGCCCGCGTGCGCGTTTGTTCATTACCACTGCTGCAGACGTGCTTGCCATTTTCTGTATATGGGCTCATATGAGCGTATGTACCTGCATGCGTGTGGTTTGACTGTAATTGTATTCCAATTGCGAGGCAGCCATGCAGAACTGGCATGTAACTGTCTTGAGATTCTCAACTCAACATGCTGTCGATTACCGAAAGAAAGCGTTTGTTGATTTTTACATGAGGAATGAAATTCTTCCACCCGTTTCCCTTTCTCTCTCTCTCTCACCCTTTGCATTCCCCTGGAGCCTCAGTGCATGTGTGTGTGTTTGGGAGTGTATTCACCTGTGAAATATCTCCTATGTACCCACCACCATGCTTGACATGTTGCAAAGATAGCAGAGTCCATGTCTGCTGACCCCTTCAACCATGCTGGTTTGAACTGCTCAAACACACACAAGCACACATAGAGGTTAAATCATTTATATATATATATATATATATATATATATATATATATATATATATATATATATAGCTAGGCTAAATCTGTCCTGAAAACCCAAAATAAAAAATGAATGATATAAACTTAATGCATTT
>VUQI01057206.1:0-13315 GCA_015106735.1 Paratilapia polleni
CTCTGCTGGATTGAGATCTGTTGACTGTGGAGGCCATTTGAGTACAGTGAACTTATTGTCATGTTCAAGAAACCAGTTTGAGATGATTTGAGCTTTGTGACATGGTGCGTTATCCTGCTGGAAGCAGCCATCAGAAGATGGGTACACTGTGGTCATAAACAGATGGACATGGTCTTCTGCTGCTGTAGCCCATCTCCTTCAAGGTTTGTTGTGTTGTGCATTCAGAGATGCTCTTCTGCATACCTTGGTTGTAATGAGTGATTATTTGAGTTACTGTTACCTTCCTATCAGCTCGAAGCAGTCTGGCCATTCTACTCTGACCTCTGACCTCAACAAAACATTTTCAGCCAGAGAACTGCTGGTCACTGGATATTTTCTCTTTTTTGCACCATTCTCCGTAAATCCTATAGATGGTTGTGTGGGGAAAATCCCAGTAGATCAGCAGTTTCTGAAATACTCAGACCAGCCTGTCTGGCACCAACAACAACGCCACATTCAAAGTCACTTAAATCAACTTTCTTCCCTATTCTGATGCTCGGTTTGATCTTCAGCAGGTCGTCTTGACCTTGTCTACATGCCTACATGCATTGAATTGCTGCCATGTGATTGGCTGGTTAGATATTTTCATTAACAAGCAGTTGGACAGGTGTACCTAACAAAGTGGCCGGTGAGTGTACAGTAAGCGTAGGTTTTGTTTTTTTTTTTTTAAAAAAAAAGGTTTTGGCAGATTGAAGAATATGAATAAGAATGTGGAAATATTTCTATCTTGTAATACTGGCCATGAAGATCAAATCTGCTAAAAAAAGAATGTGGTTTATGCCACTGAATCCCTGTCATCCATTTGGTCCCCACTGTACAGTATAAAAACAAAATTAAAAGACACATTGATTTTTAATATCTATTTTATGGTACATGGAAATGAAATGACCAGGTGAAGAGTAATATTAGCAATATAATACCACAAGCTCTCTCCCTATTGTTGCCGGCAGGCTTTTGTGTCAAGTAATTATTAAATCCAAAAGTAAAAATGCACTTGTGTGAGGATGAAATCAAATATGGATGGCTGTGATTTTTAAGAATGTACTGCACAGTTTCTAGTCAGTCCATGAGGTTGATCCCCTTGGGGTCTCTTTTGTCCTCATCCACAAACATACTGGTAATTTTCTAATATGGATATATGGAATACAAAGAAAAATTGATATTTATTTTGGAAAAACAATTATATCCTGTTGTATTCCTACTCTTAAAAAATCACAGTACGTCCCTGCTGTGCAATCATCCCATGCCAAGTTTCTTTAAATTCCCTGTGGTCTGTGCATCAATTCTTATTTATGTTGTTGAACAAATCTAACATGACCCACTTTCACGTTTCATTCAGCTTTTCCTGGAATCTGCAAGAACTGGCATATGCAAGCAATAATTGAGTTTCACAGTACATTTATAGTCAACTTTTACACTGAAAGGAATGTGTCTACCTCAACTTCTTTCAGCTTTTCTTACATGCATGTTTTCTTTGTACTTACTCTGACTTTCAGCTGAAATCTATCTGCTTGTCAAACAAAGAAAATCACGTGGATTTCTCTGCTGCTTGTTAAAGTCACCTCAGGAGTCATCAAGGACCAGTTAACTCCATAAGAGACAAGAATGGCTTTTCTTTTGACTAAAAAAAAAAGGCACGGAAAGTCAGGGTATAAACAACAAAGGTATAGTACCACCATATGCACTCACCTCACTTCACAAATACCTCAGCCACCAAATTGCTTACTATGAAACTTTAATGACTGTCTGTGACTGACTGAACCCTGAATAATAGAGCAAGGGAGGAACTGCTTTTTTGCAGCATAATGAATCCCACTGAAACAGAATTTAGAAATGTATAGTAAAATAATTAGCACAAAGGCGGACTCAAACAGATTTAATTTACGCTGACCCTGGCTTCTAAATATGAAGCTTTAATTATCTTCTGAACATTAAAAAACACATCCCAGTAGCAAGTAAATATTTCTGAGAAAGAAGTCTGGTCCCAAAACATCTGCCACTCTACCCCCTGCTGCTTCTGTGACTCAAATAGCACACTTCTGTCTGTCCTTTGATACACAAGAGGGTGTATGCTGACTGTGCTGTGATTACTGTATATGAAAGCTGATTCCTTAAAAATTGATCCTCATCTTAACACAGTTCATTGGTTGCACCTTTGTGTTGCCATTTTTCAATAATAGTTCTTGAAGTTGTGCCTCTGCTGGATGAAACCCAATTCCTGAGGTTTTAGGATGATTTAAAATTGAAAAGTGGTTCACCTCACCTCGATTTATATTCAGTTTCATCTCTTTCTCAAGCTGAAACATCAGCAGCTACAACACTGATGAATTTAATGAGAAAGAGCTGGTTAAACAGCCATTAAAACGCTATTGTGCGATAGGTTAAAACAAAACTCTTCAGGTTCTTTTCTCCAGCAAAAGATCATTATAGCATGGCTTTATATTGTAGTCTACCTTTTCAAACTCTGCTCCCATGCATAAGAAAAACTTCTCCTTCTGCAAGGAGGCCTGTGAGAATCAGTAATGCATTATAGAGATGATGATAATGGGCTCGAGCATTTGAATCCTGAGTCAAACAACCATAATATTCCAAATGAGCATTTTCTTGCATCACAAATATCAAGGTACTGCTTTTAAAACGTTTATTGTGTTTTCATTTGTATATTTTCTCATACATAATGCATTGTACAGAGAAAAGCACTGTACACATGAGACGGCTGGGCAAAAAAGGTTTCTCTGTCAAAAAAAAGTGTTCAACAAAGTGCTGAGAATATAATGGTTCTACTACAACAGGGGACTGAAAAGACAACTTAAGGAGGCAACAGGTTTTACCATTTTATAAAGTATTGATATAAATATGAAAGAAAACAAAGAACTGTCCTCTAGTTTACAAATTATTTTGTTTTAAAATGGGCAGTGTGAGAAAGCAAATCCAGTTAGTGAGGAGCAACAATGACTCTGCCCTGTCCATCATCTTATCAGGACCCTGTAGTGGACAGTGGGACAGCTGGTTTCACTACAAGAGTAATTCTTCCTGATAGACATATGAACTTTGTTAATAGAGTAAAAAGTCAGTGTTGGGCTCTAAATCACAAGTGTGACCATTTAAAAAAACATGCATAAACATATTTCAATCAGGACTTTTATAAGAAGGAGATTGCTATTTCCTTCTGCAGCAGTCCATTTTTGGCAGTATGGCTCCGTTCTGGGACCTGCCTGCTCTTCCTTTTGCATTCGTGGAAAGGGGGAGGCAGGGAGAGCAGCAGCAAGCCCCACAGTATAAAGGCATCAGTAAGAACTGGTATGACTTTGATTAAGTCAGACAAAACATGAAAAGTAGAGTCAGGGTGGAAGTGGGTTGCAAAGCAGTTTGCAGATGTACAGCAATTGTGAGGAGGCTAAAGCAGTTTAAAAGGTATGCCCTATTTCAGATTTTCCCATTGGATGTGCAGAAGGGTATCATCTGAGCCATCACCAGATGTGGGCAGGCATTCAGATTAGCTGATCTGCTGGGACTGTGGCTGAGCTTTACTTTAAGGCATACCTCAAATGACAATATGCTCGATATCTGTATTTTTCAGGGTTGGCAGGACCAGAAATGTTCTATTTTGGGTGTGTATTCTCTAAAACAAAAAAATTTCCTTGTAAATAATGAGTGGTTGAGGATCTTAGCCACTAAGATGTTTTTTTTTTTCCCACTCTGTACTTTTTCATTTTGTTCTTGATTGTAATCAAAGTGCTGTATAGTTGTTTTCACTTTACATGCAAATAAAATTTTAATGAACCTCCTGTGTTAGAGAGACTGAGAGTCATTTGTTTGCATGAGCGATGAGATGTTCTAGACAACCTCCTCACACAGCCAGTAAATACCTGGGCATCCAATTAAATTCAATGCACTTGTGATATAGTAGCAAAAAGCTGTCAATAATGGGAGAAAGGTCGCAAAGTGCAATAGTAACTCGGTTTCTTTCTGCATCAGTTGCAGAGTTTACCTGCTCTGGTTTTCAATATGTGCAGCAGCAGTCACATAATGGCAAATTAACCATCAAGATCCCATGTTATCACTGTGATGCATGTTTCAAAAGATCCTGTATCACAGGGTTTTAGTGGGTTAATGCTATCCAAGAATCTCAAGCCAAAGCCTGCTGACTACACTGAAGAAACTATATTCAAGCTTAGCTATTTCAAATATCATGACATGCAATTTTGAGAATATAAACATGGATGATAATTTGGGTTTCAGTGAGAAGAGTAAAAAGTCAGTGAAAGATGGCTGAGTAGATGAATAAATCTATCCACCTGTGAAAACAGATGTGCACTATATTGACAATAATATGTACCTGCATAAACCCATTGTGCAGTGTATATGTGCCACAATACAGACCTTTAACAAGTCAGTTTACACACACACATGCTTTTAAAGTTAAACTTCTCTTCGTCTCCCACTGTAACTTCCTGTATATTAGCATAATTTTGTAAAGGCAGACTCACATTTTGTTCTCCACGAATGAGTTTGAAAGCAGCCCAGAGGATACATCTTCTGTCACTGTCAGTAAGAAGATAGTAGATGTCACATCTGATGACATCCACGATTATATTGTCAATACACAAGATGTAGTTGGAGTACATACACAGTCATTTTCCATATACAAAGTGAGATCCAGCTGATAACCTGTTTGTGGAGCTGACATGATCACTGACAGTCAGTACAGCTCACCCCCCTCCCTTCACTGAGAGCAGGTTTCATTTTCTCTACAGTATATGCAGAAACCACCACACAGTACTTCTTTTGCCTAAATGTTGCAATTTGTCAAGTAGCACCTTTTCCCCACATTTCATTGCTTAAATGACATGTAATCTATGAATTAAATTAAATGAAATTAAATAACATTTATTTGCAAAGTTTGTTACTATAAACCTGGGAGGCATTATATTTCTTCTACTTACTCCATAATGCAGTCCACAAGGATCACAGGAAATATTATTTGACCAAGAATATTACAAATATTGATAGGAATTCATTAGCTTGCTTCCTTCAACCACAGGTGATCTGGTTACTGATCTCTCTCTGGCCTTTGCTGAACTCATGAATTTGTAGTTCAGTGTCAACAGCTCTTCAAACAAGACGTTTCCCTTTACATGCACAAGGGGTTGCTGTTACCACACCTTACAACTCAGACTCTCCAGTGCTGTGCATTTTCCACACTGTTGTGTCCAATGAGGTGAATGTCTGCTCTAAGCAGATTTAAGAGAGTATGAAAGATGAGCATGAAACAACCACAAAATTAGAGGTATTCTCATCCCCTCCCACTTTCAGTATGTTTTGTTTCCCCTTTTATTCCTCTGCTGTCTGTTGAGTACACACTTCATAAAGGCCATTCATAATCCTACTGTCTGCAGCATTTCTAGCCTGCAAGAGGTGTTGACTGTTTATCTACATTAAAGTGTCAACATCACACTTACGCAGTTGCAATAAGTAGCATTTTGACAAGCTACTGATTACCCATTTTCTGTTACTTCCTGGTACTCCTGAATGAATGATTACAAGTATTGAATGAATGCTGGATCAAGATCACAGCCCCCACCCTACTCCTTCTTGTTTTTTGTTTGTTTGTCGTCTCTATCATCATCATGCTCTGCACTGTGTGTGTTTCAGCTGTGTATGAAGCGCTCATCAGGACACCGAGGCGAGCAAACAAGGCGAAACCTGACAAAAATAAAGTAAAATAAAAAGGTAGATTTCAAAGCAAATTTTAGAATGAATTTCAGGTAGATTTAATTCAACGCAGCTTTTTTTTCTTCTTTTTTTTTTTAAAAAACTGAGCAATTAATAGACAAAAATGCTAATACTTTGAATTAATTAATAAATTAATAACTGGATTTAGGCATGCGTGGCTGGAGGTAAGCTTATATACAGTATGTGTGTTTGAAGACGCCTACGCCTCTGAGGAGAGACACAGGAGAGAGAGGGAGGGAGAGAGAGAGAGAGAGAGCACAGAGTGGAGGACTGTGCATCAGTCTGTTGGCGCTCAAATGGGTAATTGCGCACACAGCCGACTGGACTATAGTGGCGACTCCAACTACGACCCAGGTGTGAAGGCGTCCTATTACTGAGCGACATGCAGGGATCAGGGGGTTTGGACCGCTGCGGAAAACTTGCGTTTGCTGCTCAAGTATTGCTCAATGTGCAACTCTGAAGCTGCATAAACTGCGACTGAGAGCAGTTTAACGCGCCCCTTGTCGTTTTCCCCTAGAGGATTACTCCTTCCCTCAGTAACGATGGGTAAGTCATTATGTTCTTCACAATTTAGTGACACAGTTTCTCGGTCATGAGGGTCTTCGTAGCCAAGACGACAGCAAAGATCAGTTTTTTGCTGGCAGATTTCTTAGTTCCTAAACTGAATTTTGCTCTATTTTTTTCTACCTAAGGATGAACAGAGATGATTTTGATTTAGGTATTTGTTCTTTTAAATAATTAATTATTATTATTATTATAATTATTTAAATATTAAAATCGCTTTTCTCTGTGTGAATATAATCACATATGCATACCTTAAAAGTAGCTGACGTCAGACTGTTATCAATTCTTCATGAAGCAGGTCTAGAGTCTCAGACATCAGACCTCAAGCTGTTCCTCACTACATGATCTCCTGTTTGAAGAATGAATTTATTACCTTTACTTATTTAAGCGTCCTTGAGCACACATTTTCTTGAACCATGTCATGCCTTTGATTGCTTGTGCTCCACTCTACCCCCAACAGGTTCTGTGATGTTGGACTGGCGGTTATCATGTCTTCTTCTGCAGGCAACTGTTTTGCTGCTGCTCAGCAAGGGGGAGAGGATGTGCCCTGTGAGTTGCCGCTGCGAAGGAAAGATTGTTTATTGCGAGTCGGGCATCTTCCATGACATTCCAGAAAACATCACCATGGGATGCCAAGGTCTGTCACTGCGTTATAACAACCTGCAGGTTCTGCTGCCGTACCACTTCGCTCATCTCAGTCAGCTTATCTGGCTTTACTTGGACCATAACTCCATCAATGCTATAGATGCTTTAGCCTTCCACGGTGTGCGCAGACTAAAGGAACTCATCCTCAGCTCAAACAAAATATCTCATCTGCACAATAACACATTCAGTGCCATACCAAACCTGAGAAATCTGGACTTATCCTTTAATCAGCTGCAGTCTCTTCATCCTGGTCATTTCTATGGGCTACGCAAGCTACAGAATCTCCACTTTAGGTCCAATGGACTGAAACAGATCCATGTTCGTACTTTTTTGGAGTGCCGCAGCCTGGAGTTTCTAGACCTGGGTTATAATCGCTTGCGGAGCCTCACCCGCACCACATTCTTAGGGCTGTTCAAGTTGAGAGAGCTTCATTTAGAGCACAATCAATTTACCAGGATTAATTTCTTTATTTTCCCACGCCTTACCAACCTCCAGGCTCTTTATTTGCAGTGGAACCGTATACGATTCATCAATCAAGGCGTGCCGTGGACTTGGCAGAAGCTTCAGAAATTGGACCTTTCAGGGAATGAAATCCAAATCTTGGATCCAGCTGTTTTCCAGTGTATGCCAAGCTTACAAATACTGAACCTTGAATCAAACAAGCTGAGTAGTGTGCCTGTGGAGGCTGTGGCAGCGTGGACCTCACTGACCACTATCAGCCTGGCAGGTAACGCCTGGGACTGTAGCCCCAGCATCTGCCCTCTCATGAGATGGCTCAGAACCTTAAAAGACTCCAAAGACATCAGCATGATATGCAGCAGTCCCAAGCCTGTGCAGGGCGAAAGAGTGGTGGATGTAGTAAGAAACCACTCGATATGCATGGACATGTTAAATGTGTTCTCAACCACAGCTTTCATCATTATGAGTTCAACTGAAATTGTGAACATCACGGCTCACCCGTCTCCCTCTGATGTTACAGACCTGACTGCGCAGATATTAACCACTTCGTCTGTCCAGCCTAGCAGGACAGACAGAGAGACAACAGAGTCCACAACTATGAGCTCTACATCCCACAACTCTCCTGAAACCCCCACATCATTTATTCCTGAGCTACAGTTTGAACATATGGCTTTCCATAAAATCATTGCAGGCAGCGTAGCCCTGTTCTTGTCAGTGTCATTGATCCTGCTGGTTATTTATGTCTCGTGGAGGCGCTACCCCAACACCATGAGGCAGCTGCAGCAGCACTCAGTCAACCATAAGCGCAGGAAAAAGGCCCGCAAGCAGGAGCAGGATCTTAACTCTCAGTTACAAGAGTACTATCTGAGCTACCACTCAAACTCTGAGACAATGGACTCCTTGGTGAATGAGCCAAGGCCGTGCACGTGCACTATATCAGGATCAATAGAATGTGAGGTCTGAGCTGCCCACTAAATCATAAGAGATATAAAGTGCAATTGCTAAGCAGAGGTACATGTTTTTTTTTCCAAAAGATTAAGTGGTTTTTATCTCTAATATGAGATGATAGATTCTGCAGCAGTGAAGAAGATACTGGGGGGTATAGTACAATATAATTATGTGCACAGAAAAGAAGATTGGAATGGAGAGATATATTTGGAGAGAGCCAATTATCACCCTGACTGACATGAGAGCAGTGGCAGGGTCAATCGGGTTAGCTGTGTATGACCTTACAAAAAGACTGGACGTCTGCTAAAGCGGAAGTCAGCTCCACAGAGAGACTGACCTTATTCTTAGTCAGAGTATATTGCCATAGAACATATGAGCCAACAAAGCCACTTTTTACTTGCAACCTTTTTTAATTATATAGCTTGTAAACCATTTTGGATAAATGTGTGCATCTTTGAGTGTATGTGTGTATATGAGTGTCCTTTGGGGATGAGCTAATATGGTTGCACCTTATTCTCACAGCTAGTATTTGTCCAGTTAAATTATTTTGCGTTTGGCCTACATGTGCATCTGATAGCAGTAGCACTACCATAAAAACAGGGGTGAACAATCACAGAGAGCGTCTTGTCCTGAGATCATTTGCATGAGGTCGTTCTCTTTACTTCAGATGCTTCTTTCTCCTGTAAAAGGATCAGTTCTAACTAAAAAAAATAAAAAAAAAATACATGTGCATTTTGATTTGTTGTGAGAAAAGCCACACAAAAGAATAGTATTAAAAACCCATGAGTCTAATCTCAGGACTGACGTTTTCCAAGCTGTACAAATCTGTCAGGTCCAATGAAGGCCTTGTGTGTGTGTCAAAAGTAACAATGTTGATTTTCAACAAATTTTGTATTGATTATCCCTGTCATTGTATGGACTGTTTGTGTAAAGACATAATAATATGGATACTAGGAGTTCTATGTGACTGTATAATTAAAGAAACACTGACAACTGATGAAAAAATGAGTGTGTGATGAGAACATCAATGACTGGTACATTACATGGAGAAAGGATATCTCTTGAAATCCATGCATTGTGATGTGGATGTTACACATTTCATTGGATTTGCAGCTGCACGCGAGGGGAGCTGGCATATTTCCATGTGTTTCGTTTTCCTGCTATGTTCTCTTACATCCTCTCCTGGCACTACAGTATTGATTGTATCTGGGTTACACACCTCAAACGGAGGGTAAGGGGCCATGTCAGTCCCTGGGACATAACTGATCTGGCATTTTAAAAAAAAACAAAAAAAGACGGGTTTTATACTCTGTTTTCTTGTAAAGAGGTTTGCTTTAAGTAGAGCCCAAGTAGGCGATGCCATTCTTCACATGTCCATGAGACAAAAAGACATTTCAGTCCCTGAAACCAGAAAGAGATTAAGAATCTCTGCTTTATATAACAGTGTATTCTCTGTCAGTTTGAAAATACAGCTCTAGTGCCGTGAAAGGAAGGAGAGAATAGAGACAGGCCACTGAGGGACAGTCGGTGTTACAGGTCAAGGCAGTTATGCTATTATGAAGATATCAGCCACACTGGTCTGCCTTTTTTCCATCTTCTCCTGTACTCATTTTCTTTTTTGTGTGCAGTTTGTTTACTGTGATGAAAGAAAATGAACCTGTGCCAGGAGACAGGCTAATGTTCATGTTTTAAGCGAGAAACACACACAGTGCTGGTGCTAGCATATGAGAGCAATAAAAAGGGTGTTTGTCCCTACGTGAGATTCAGCTGAAAAACAGTCTCTCGCTCACAGCTGTCAGTTTTTTTACACCTGTTGTGAAGTAAATGCACGCTTGAATCCTTCTCATTATCTGCTATTAGTCTGTTCACACATCTCCTGTGTTTGTATGTGTAAACTTTCTGACAGGTCAAAGGTTGTTTAGATAGGGATTTATGATCGATCACAATCCACTTTCCTTATCCTCCAGGCAGGCATAGAGGCATGCTGCCAACAGAATTTATATCCATAAATCTGGTTTCTAGCTTGCATATATGATGAATTTCTTCTGCGGGCCTATGGGAAAATCTGCGAGGCTGTACAAAAAAAATGTAATATGAACGGGAAAAATGATTTGTTGATCTAATTTTGGCAGCTATTGTAATTAGTGTTTGATTTGTCATGTTGTGATTGATGAAAAGCAATTTCTTGTGTTTTGAAATGTTTTGGTGTTGTGCAGCTAAGAAAGGAATGCTGATTAGAGAGCTGTGGTCTGCATCTTTCAGATCACTATTGAGGATTTTGTGTGGATGAAAAATGCTAGGAATACACTGTATTGACTTGATGCAGCAATGCCCAAATTAAATCACATTTCACTGGCAAAATCTGAAAAAACACAGCCTTTATACTGAAGTATCTTATAACCCATGAGGTTCTCCAAGCAGCTGAGCAAGGCCAGAAACACTCACTTGCTCAGCCCTCCCTGGCAGTCATGAAGTTTTGATTTACAGCAGTCACTGGGAATGTTTTCCAAGGTAACACATGTAACTCTGCTCATCTTTCACAAGGGGTATACTGGTTACTCAAAAGGTAAGCATACTAATCATAACACAGCAGTGATGGCATTCTACCCCCTCAAACACATAATTTTCTTTTTAACTGGCTGCCTGATTTCAGTTTTTGAGGGAGGTAATTTAAAGTAATAAGTCAGCATTTGGGGGGAATAGCTTATTAGCATTCTTGCCAAGAGTTAGATGAGAAAATTGATAATACTCTTGTGTTTGTCTGGTAAATATAAGGCTACAGCCAGCAGCCGGTTAGCTCAAAGTAGCATAGGGAATGAAAATGAGGAAACTAGCCTAGGTTTGTCCAAAGGTAATACCACCTAAAGCTCAGCAATTAACATCCTACATCTCATTTATTTAATCCTTAAACAAACCAAAGGATTAAGAATGACATGTCTAGAGGGGTTAATAGCTGAGAATAGTAACTTCCTGAAGCCTCAGGTGGTTAGCTGATACCTCACATAGTCAAGAAGACTTCAGGACATTGTTTTTTTTGTACATATTTAACAAATATGATATATCTTAATACTAATAGTGGCTCCACGGTTAACACATTTGTCTAACGCATTAAAAATCCCTGGTTGAAGACCAGGAGGAAATACCAACATAGCCTCAGGGGGTCACAGTGCTGGTCCCAAGCCTGGATAAATCAGAGGGTTATGTCAAGAAGGGCATCCAGTGTAAAATCTGTGCCAAACCAAAGATGCAGATTCATCTGCTGTGGTGTCCCCTTGGGAGATAAGGGAGCAGCTGAAAATGCCTATATCTTATTAATAAGTTGCTGGTTTGTGGACTTTGTTACCTTTTGACAGAGCAATGGGAGCTTCCTCAATTCCAGTCTTTAAAACAGGCTAACACTTTCTGAAATTTAATACTGCGGATACAGACAAAAGAGTGACATCTTTTGATCCAACTCTCAGCAAACAACTGAATTTCCCAATTAAATCTAAGACGTGAAAAAAAGACTAGAAGCTATTTATATATGCTAATAACTGATAAATTCTTTCTCTTTTCCTTGAGCATATTTACCACCCCTAATAACATGGCTGGTTTTGTTTTCACCTTGCGAGTCTGTCTTTGCTTTGTGTGTGTCATGCTGGTTCTGTAGCGGAAACAACCACAAAGGCAGTTTGGAGTATGAGTGGATTTCTGCAGACAGATTTTGTCAATGCAGTAGCATCACAACCCAGACACAGTCATGAGGCTTCAAGGGTGTGTATTTGACATCAAAACGAAGGTCAAGTTCGAAGATAAGTGTGGTGAGACCCATGACATCTCATGTAATAGTGTAGTAATAACAACTGAGTGCACATGGTATGGAACATTAACATGTCAATGGGTGTCACAGCTGGCAGGGTCCCACTGCGAGAGGGTCTCTCATTCAGTATTGTGTTCCCTATTGCATTTGTACCTGCTTACCATCCAGTGGAAAGAATTTCTTCAAGGATGATTGAGTCATACAGGTCTTTTATTGGACAAATGTGCTCAGTAGACAGCGAATTCTTTCTTTCTTTCTTAAAAACACACGAGCGTCACATCCACTCTTACATGAATTTAGGGATCCAACATGTAAGACCTTTAAGCTAGCATGTCAAAATTTTTCGAATAATATATTCAAGTGATTAAAATCAGCTGAAAATAGAGTCACTGAAGTATGAAAGTATTCAAAGGCAGTTGTCACACTTTAGGAAGAAAGAACTGCCCTGTCTCTAGTGCGCCACAACAGGATTTCTTTGTCATTCCACCTTTTATGCACTGTATGTCACCTGTAAAATTCATTTGAATACTAATGCCTTACAGCTTTTGTTACATGTCCCTGTAGGCCCTTAGAGCAAGAAAAAATTCTCCTGCTCCTGCTTTTATTTCTTATGTTCATGTGAAAGTGGTGGTAGTCAGAAAGACCTTTCAATGTGCAATAAAAGCATGCTGTTTTTTGTTCCAACAAGAAGACATTACTGAGTGAATTGCTGCAAAGAATTTTAAGATAACTTCAGAGAAAATGATTTTGCACTATAATTTATTCCCTCACTTTCATCTTTCCACTTCATCACTCAGTGAAAACTTAAACATATACTGGAAGCTTAATGAAAAAAATCAAGAACTTCGATTTTCTTGGCAGTTTGTCCTGAAGCAGTAAGAGGTAGAAACTTTCCTCCATTCACCGATATATTCATTGCGTGGTCTTGTCTGGACAGTGCATCTACACTCACCGGCCTCTTTGTTAGGAGCGCTTTATTTATTTTATTAGGTTCAACTGCTTGTTATTCCAAATATCTAATCAGCCAATCACATAGCAGCAAGTCAGTGCATTTAGGCATGTAGACATGGTCAAGACGACCTGCTGAAGTTCAAACTGAGCATCATAATGGAGAAGAAAGGTGAT
>VUQI01057206.1:13335-25321 GCA_015106735.1 Paratilapia polleni
TCCACTTTGTTAGGTACACCTGTTCAAAGACTCGTTAATCCAAATATCTAATCAGCCAATCACATAGCAGCAAGTCAGTGCATTTAGGCATGTAGACATGGTCAAGACGACCTGCTGAAGTTCAAACTGAGCATCATAATGGAGAAGAAAGGTGATTAAAGTGACTTTGAATGGGATGCGGTTGTTGGTGCCAGACAGGCTGGTCTGAATACTTCAGAAACTGCTGATCTACTGGGATTTTCCAGCAACCATCTATAGGGTTTACAGAGAATTATATTAAATATTCAGTGAGCAGCAGTTCACAAGACAAAAATGTCTTGTTGATGTCAGAGGTCAGAGAAGAGTGACCAGACTGCTTCGAGGTGATAGGAAGGCAACAGTAACCCTTCAAATAACCCTTCGTTACAACCAAGGTATGCAGAAGAGCATCTCTGAATGCACAAAATGTCAAACCTCGAGGCAGATGGGCGACAGCAGCAGAAGACCATACAGGGTGCCACTCCTGTCAGCTAAGAACAGGAAACCAAGGCTACAATGCGCACTATGGGCTCACCAAAATTGGACAATAAAAGATTGGAAAAGCACTGCCTGGTCTGATGAGTCTCAGTTTCTGCTGCGACATCTGGATTGTAGGGTCAGAAGTTGGCGTAACAACATGAAAGCATGGATCCATCCTGCCCTGTATCAACGGTTCAGGTTGCTGGTGGTGGCGTAATGGTGTGGGGGATATTTTCTTGGCACATTTTGGGCCCCTTAGTACCAACTGAGCATTGTTTAAACACCACAGATGTGGTGGAACAAGAGATTCGCATCAGGGATGTGCAGCTGACAAATCTGCAGCAACTGTGTCATGTTGCCCTGTCAATATGGACCAGAATCTCTGAGGAATGTTTCTGGCACCTTGTTGAATCTATGCCATGAAGAATTGAAGTTCTGAAAGCAAAAAGGGGTCCAGTACTAGCAAGGTGTAGCAAAGTGGCCAGTGAGTGCATTTGTCCAAAAGTAGAGATCCATATTCCTAATGATACCCTTGTATACTCATACATTGTGTTTCACAAAAAAATTGCTTGTCATTACAGTAAAATATTTTCAGCAGTGTTTTGTTGATATTTAGAAACTAGGACTGGTAAGGTTGTTCCAAACAGCGAGTATAGTATATCACATTTTACGATTTACTTTCTTATCCATGAAAAGTCATCCCAGAGCAGTTTTAGTTTACATAACATTAGGAAATCATTTCAGGCAGAAACCCAATTAACAGCCTGACCTTTATAGCTGCATTTCCACTTCCCTTTGACAACATGTCTGCTTCATTTAGAGTCTGAAGTAATATTTATACATCTTGTAGCCACATACTTCGAACTCAGACTAAATTATTTTGTATCTAACATGCTGTACATACAGGCTGTATGATGTAAGAGTAATATAGTGCATTCTTTTGCGGTGTCACCTCATTGTTTCACTGATTTATTTCCCCTGATTCTTCACCAGCTCTGCCTCCCACACTGGGGAAATCAACCAAAAGCCAACAACAATTAAATGTATAAGATTTATAAGCAGTGGGCCTAGTCATATTATTGTTTCCTGAGAAATAAAACATCACCATGGAAACTCTAATAAAGAAACTGTGGCCACTGAGGATTCACTTTAGAGCTAAAAAAAAAAAAAAAATGTCATTTAGAATTGTGAAAGAAATTTTCAGTTTCTTGTAGCCTTGCATACTAGCACACATACTTACACAGACATACACCATATACCTGATTCAAACCCTCCCTTTCAAGACAGCTTTGATTTGACAGCTGCTTGTGTGAGTGACAGACAAGCTGACTTGACAAAACTCAAACAAAAACAAAAAATGACAATCATAAATAAAATATGTGACACAGATACACATCCTGTCCATATTCTCTTCACTGTCATTGCTACTGTTACTGGAAAGGAGAGGAGCTGAAAGTAAATGCTGTAAAATCTGTCTGGTTATTTGGAAGCAGGTTGGGTAATAAGCAGCACATTTAAACTGTTGGAAAACAGGTCATGTTCAAATTTCCAATTTCATTGATTCCAGCATACTGCATATGACAGCAGAGCTACAAACAATGCCTAATGGCAGCAATATGATGCGCCTTGTAAAATGTTTTATTTTTATTTTTTTTGTAGGAAGTCGTTTTGGCTGAAGTCCCTGAAGAGTTCTAAATACTACATACACATTTCCATCAAATACAGTGAAAAATTAACCTGACAGGTCTAAGTCAAAGTTTAGTCCCCCCTCTTTATTTTTTATAGGGGAAGATAAAGTCTTCATGATATAGAATAGTATATCACTGCCTTGTTGCTGGCACAACCTTAGTATCATGTCTTGTCTTTTGGGAGAAACACATGATCAAAATTATGTTTTTTGCATGTCATAATCAAAACTTAACTAAGCTTTTTGACCCTCTGCATATGTACAGTGTAAGTCTCACCCTAACGCTGTAGTAGAGTACAGTTTAATGTGGGGAACATTGTCTCATGAGGATAATACAGAGTACAGAATGCAGAGGCGAGGATATGGCAAAGAGAGGCCTGACCTTCGGCCTGTACCTATACACCTGTCGACTAAATTAGTCTCTGTGTTTGATGGAAAGGTTCGTATTTAGCTCTTAGCCTCAAGCTCAGTGCTGCGAGCTTCTCTGCTACTGCATGAATGATGGCAGCATTAGTGCAGCACAGGCATACTACAGTGCCATGACACTTTAAAACATCCTAATAAAGATAAAAAAGTAGCTACCAAGCCTATCTTTATCTCCACAGAGGCTTCACAGTGAAGGCTGTTAAAGGGAAGAAAGAAACAAGTTACATAGAACGAATGGGCAGTGGATTGCTGTTATGAAGTTTGACTGCCTTTAACAACTTGAACTTTAAAGCTGCAGTAGGCAGAAATCTAGAGAAGGCACACAAAAAAGAAAAGAAAAGAAAATAGCTCTCCTACCATACCAGCACAGGCTTCACATACAGTCCTCTTATTAAAACACCGGACCACCACTAACTTCCTATGTGGATTTTTTTTTGCTGTTCACACTACTTCATATCACTCACCTGATTAATTTCTCACAGGCTAGATTTTCTGAGACCAGAGATGTGTAGTTCCCTCTTAGATCACTTGACTTACAGTTACAGAATTGTTGTTATTGTAAAATACTCAAAAACGAATGTCAGTTTAGAGTATTTACTTTTAATCTAGCATTGGTTTTATCTGAGGTTTAACCATTTCATATTTGACATCTATGTCATTGATGAAAGTGGGACTTCTTCATCTGACAAGCTATATTACTTGAAATATGTGGGCAGTTCAGCTCGTAAGACCCTGGATGATATCTTCTACATTATCTTCTATGAGGTTTAACCATTTCCTGTTTGATGTCTATGTGGGCCTTTAAGGTGGGTTTTCTCTCGTGTACTGCTTTTGAAGGCCTGAAAGTGAGCTAATTTGCCAGAAAGAGCAAGCAATTGAAGTGTTTGGTTGTGAAAATGCTCATCATCTTGATGCACCTAGCTGGAAAGTGAACAAAGTTTTATGTGCTATAAACAAAGGATGCAACTGCACATGTAAGGGTTTTGTGTGTGTGTGTGTGTGTGTGTGTATTTTTGTTTGAGTATGCAGGAAGGCAGCTGTGTTACTAGCCTAGCCTAGCCTGGGCCTTTGTCACTGAGGCTGGCACTGGTACTAAAGCTAGCTTCATTCCAGTAGGTCTAAATACACTGAATGGCATTAATTATTAACATTTTTATCATTAGATATTTTCATGTTTGTTGAATAAATCAACCTCCTTTTATTGTAAATGTTTAAGGTTACTATTTGTGTGTGTAAATGGGGGAAATATACAGTATTATTATTCTTTGCTCCTGCAGCGCATTTGTGAATACAGCACTGCGTGTATTGGCAATAAAGTCTTCATAAACCATCCATTTGAGAGTTGGCCATTGTTCTAGTTGGGGATGCTACAATCATAGATTTCTGTCCAGTGAGACAAAAATATGTTCTCTACCTAAAAGTTTTAAATCAATTGGGATTCTTACTTAGAGGTCTCTCCTTGTTTTCACTGCAGCAGATTCTTCTTCACTTGTTTATAAAGTGTCATTAAGTAATCTGTGGCAACTATTGACCTCTCTTGGCAGCCAAAGAGCTGTGACAACATCAGCATCAGCCTGGCACAGCTCACATTGTGGCATAAATAATAAAGCCACATTTGCAGCAGAGCTTGTTGACTAATTAGAGCAAAGATCCATCAGCAGACGTGGATGTGTATTACAATGTGTACAATAGAAAGAAGTGCCATCATAATCCTGCATTTTATGTGACATTTTTTTGGCTTGTGTGTCGTAACGGCATCGTCCATCCATAATCCATCAACAATTCATTGCTGATTTTGGCCAAAAATATATTACATTACATTCACAGAATCTGTCAGTTGAAGCAGACTAAGCCGTTCATTACAACAATTAAAATTTTTGTTCTTTTTACTTTTAGATGACATATATTTTTTGGCTACCGTGTGGATTTGTTTTGAATAATGAATCAAGCAGCGCAGGAGTATTTCTGTTTAAATCAAGCTATTATTTCACTTTAAAATCAAATTAAGAGGCAACCTCCAGGGCTTAAATATGAAGCTAATGGATGTGCAAAAATGGCCCCTTGAGGCTGGCTCCAAAATTCGTAAGTCCCCAGTTCGTAAGTCGCAAGTCCCACATGTTAAATTACCTACATTCAGCGATGAAATTATCTGGTACAAAAAACAGTTTTCGTCTCCATAACTGTTTGCTCCCTTCATAATGGTTGCTCAGTGGGACAACTTTATATGGATAAGTCACCGGTTTGGATTTTGTTATTTCTTAAAGTTAGGGGGTGTTGTCTCTGGGCAGCTGTAGCTTGCAGCAAAATTCTAGTTTATTTTTTTAGTTACTCAGTACTAACAATATAATATGTGTCTGTGCATTGCACCCATACAGTTTATGGATGCAGCTTGCTAACCAACTTCTGACTCCAAAAAAACATCACAGAGGCCAAAACACCAAAGTTGAAGCTTCAAAATGCAGAGTCCAGAAACCAATGGGTGGCTATCTCCATCTTTTATATCCTTTAACTTTATAAACAGTTAAAACAATGAAATTATTTCACAGCACTGCCTGCTTGGAAATACCTGATATCGCTTATCTCTGTGCAGCCTGCCCATTTTCACATATTGTTCCTTGCATATTTGTTGTGGTAGAATAAGATTTTAATTCTTTCTCACATTTCCCTTTTTAAGGTTTTCCAAAAATTCAAAATTCTGTCTTTTGCTTTAGCCTGAGTCACATCAGCTCTGCTGTTCCTGTGTGACACCCTCAGTGCCATTAGGTTCCTAACTAAGTGAAATGACCCACACGTCTCTAAGTGGGAGCCATGATAAGACCTGTCTAAACGCTGAGGAAAGGTGCCTCAGTACATCATTTCTTACCTCTTTTCTTTTTACGCTTGGGACAATCATTAATGAAACCAAAGAAAATGATGCTATCCTACAATTCAAAGCAATGCACCACCTCACTGTTCACACTCGTGTACATGATTGCACTTTCCATCTTAAGCTATAACTTGCTAATATACTGATACATTCTGAACTTTCAACAGTAAGTCAAATCCACAGGGAAACCCTGCTGTAAAACATGCTAGTTATGAAGCTGTTGTAGCTTTGTAGCGTGGGTTTAGAAAAGTGCATTGTGAATAAAGATTATTAGCTACATTGAAATGATCAGAGTCAGCAGTATCTTACCTCAATTTGTACTGGTTACATCCTCATTTAGAGTGTTGCTGTACTACCACCCTTTAGGGTCATCACTAATTAATTTTACTTAAGTCCAAGCAGTAATCAAAGCAAGAGTTAAACTGGATCCCTTCAGCGGGAGGAGAAAATGTGAATGAACATGAATTCAGCTGTTTTATTTTACATTCCAATGTTTTTACATTCCAACCACATGGTAAGAAAGCACAGGTCACTGAATTCTCCCTGACTTCTTTTCCTTGATCTCATGATCTGACATTTTCATTCAAGGTTAAGGAAAAGACATGAGACGTAATTTTTATTTTTTACTATTTGTCTGCAAGCTGGATCTATATCACACATTACCCACAAGACTATGTTAAAACATCCCACAAATGCAGTCTTGATTGAAATCGTGGGCGTGACAGTCAAATCAAAGACTCCCAGTCATCATGCATCACAAGCATTGTTGTCACAGACCCACACCTTGCAGCTGACTTAAATTACCTGTTGCTGTTTTTAGGTTCTCTCTGTAAGGGCAGAACATGCTTCAAATATTGATCTTTTTTGGTTCAGGTACATGTAAAGAGCTCCAATGATCGGTTGATAACACAGAATTTGTTCTGGTCTGTTTCAAAATGTCACAAAAAAAAATAGATGTCACTCATACTGTATGTCATCCGTAGAGTACAATGACTTGTTTTCGCTTCAGTAGTTTATTTTCATCCAGTTCAGTAACAATAATGATCTGAAGTAATGCTTCTGTATTTCTGCAGTCTAATCTACAACTCATGGCACTCATGAATGTCAGTGAAAGACACTTAACATTGTGCTCCTGTGTGACTGAACTGAGTCTCTGCAGATCACCATGTGTAGTGATTACTGCAGCTTCAAACAGTGAATTCATTAGTGGCTAGCTGATGAGAATGTATTTTTGTTGGCCTCAGAGCCCTGATTGCTCTTGAAATAATACAATTCTTCACTGTTAAATAATTTTTGGGTACTATTTTCATGATTTCCATTTTAATATCTTATGAAATATGTAAATATCTTTAATAAAATACACGACTCTAATATTCATGCACTCTGTTCTCTGTGCAGTCATCTCTGTGATGTTATGATAATTTGTGTAGCCATGTACAACGGGTGTTGTCATAGCAAATTGCTTTGCCTGGTTGACCAGGAGGAAATTTTTAACATTTTAAACAGATTTTATTTATTTATTTTAATCCATGCATGGAAAAATGCATGCATGCCAGAACAGCAAGTTGGCTGACCTCACTTAGAGGTTTTACTTGGAAATGTGTGTTTCACATGTCAGTGGCACTAAAGCCTAAAGAAGGCTATGGAGTCTGTGAGTTTCCTGGAATTATAGAAACATCTATATGACATTTAGAATGAATTGCAAAACCAACATGCTACCACCTAAAACACACTCATGTAATAAATTAATCTAATGCAAGCACACTAATCTGCATATTTACAGAAGTATAAATTTCCTGTGAGTTGTATCCTATTAATAATTAAAAGGTATTTCTTGGCTTGTGATATTTATATTTTTATTCTGGCGATAAACAAAATGCAAAGCTGAGGCTGGCAGAGATGTAGTTTTGCAGGAAGACAAACAAAATATCTGATAAAATGAAATCTGGACCTGATGATGGGCTTGATGAAAAGATCTGTGCCCCATATTATGACAGTCCATGTTGAGACATTTTACCAAAAGCACAAATAACCTCACTGAGGCACCATAAGAACAATCAGGGAATTGCAAAAGTCTTTAATATTGATCCCTTATTTCCTGCAATTTATTCAGTAGTTGTTTGACAAATTGACCAAGAGACATTGCTATTCCTACAGTCATGCCTGTAGCATAGCTAAAAAGGCTGAATAATTACTTTAATCTGCTTGGCACTGTCAATTTTCTATTAAGTATTACTATTTATTGGAAACTATTTTTTGCTAAAAATTTGGAGCTCTGCGCCAAGAGGACTGCATATCTATGACTGACTCAAAATAAACCACAGTGCTCATGTTTCACATAATGAAGGAACATGACAGCCAGGGCAACAGTGTGATTCACTGATGTGTTTAAAGAAAAACCATTGTGGCACTTCAGAAACACAGCCAATACTTGTTCGAATGATCTTGAATTATTAATTTTTGGTCTTTATAGCGGATGTATTGATAGAAAGAAAAATATAGAATATGACATGACTCATCCTTTAACCCTCTATTTACAATATTCCGACTAAAGAACATGCCTCCAATAATACAGATAAATTAAATAAGCTAATGTGGGTTCATTGGGAAGAAAATTTAACAAATTGCACGTTAATTATCTACTAAAATTATAAAATTCTATATACAGCTAGATCCATAAAGATTTGGATGATGACACAATTTTTGTAGTTTTTCCTCAGTGCACCACCACAGTGGATTGCATTAACTGTTTAGGAATTGCATCCTTTTTTATACACAGTCCCCCATTTTCAGAGGATCAAATGTAATTGGGCTATTTAGTGATAAACAGTTTTGTGGCCAGGCGAGGCCTGTTGCCTCATTATTCCATGGCAAATTAAACAGATAAAAGATCTGGAGTTGATTCCAAGTGTTGAACTCAGTAGCTGCATTTGGGAGCTATTCACTAGAATATGATGTCCAAAGGGACGTTGATGCAAGTGAAGGAGGACATCATTAGGCTCAATAACAAAATAATCAGAGAGATAGCAGAAACTTAAGTAGCGGCCAAATCAACAATCTGGTACATTTTTAAAAAGAAGGAATGCACTGGTCAGCTCAGGAGCACCACAGAAGACAACAACAGAAGTGCATGATCACGGAATTATTTCCATGGTTAAGAAAAACAACTCCATAACATCTAACCAAGTCAAGAACACTCTCAAAGAGGTAGACACATCATTGCCAAGGTCTACGATCAAGAGACGCCTTCATGTATGGAAATACAGATGTTTCACAACAAGGTGCGTTGGTTACACTCAAGAACAGGAAGGCCAGATTAGACTTTGCCAGAAAACATCTTAAAGAGTCTGCACAGTTCTGAAAAAAATCTTTGGACAGATTAAAACATGATTAACCTGTACCAGAATGATGGGAGGAGAAAGGTATGGAGAAGGAGAGAAACAAGATCCAAAAGATACCACATCATCTGTCAAACATGATGGAGGAAATGTTATGGTATGGGCATGTATGGCTGCCAGTGGAACAGGGTCACTAGTGTTGCTGATGTGACTGCTGATAGAAGGATGAATTGTGAAGTGTACAGGGCTATACTCTCTGCTCAGATTCAGCCAAATGCTGCAAAACTGATCAGACACCACTTCACAGTGCAAATGGATAATGCCCCAAAGCATACTACTAAAGCAACCCAAGACTTTCTCAAGGTAAAGAAATGGGATATTTTTCAATGGCCAAATCATTCACCTGATCTCAACCCAATAGAGCATGCTTTTCAGATACTGAAGACAAAACTGAAAGCAGAGAGACCCGCAAACAAGCAGCAACTGAAGGTGGCTGCAGTAAAGGCCTGGCAGGGCATCTCAAGCATTTGGTGATGTCCATGGGTTTTAGACTTCAGGCAAAACATTTTCATCCAAGTATTAAAATAATCCTTACATTTAAAATTTTAGTTTGTCCTTTGAAAATGGGGGACTATGTATAAAAATTGCTGTAATTCCTAAACAGTTAATCCAATACTGTTGTTAGACCCCTGAATTAAAGCAGAAAGTCTGCACTTCAGACATAACATCTTGATTGTTTGATTTAAAATCCACTGTGGTGGTCATACAGAGCCAAAATGACAAAAACATGTGTCATCATCTAAATACTTATGGTCACTATGGTCATAAAATATGTAACTTCTTGCCTGGATTGATATTTGAGCACTATTTATCAAGTCTGTATTAGCAAAAGTTTTAAGAATCAAAGATTTTTCAATAGGATAAACAGTATGACATTCAAATGGACGTCTCTGCAAGTCGATAACCTTATCACATCCTCTCAGCTCATTTTGTGCAGTGAATCATTAAAATACTCATTAAGCCTCTTGATGAGGACCGACCCATTCAAATGCTCAAGCGTACAGTACCTTATCACACATTCACAGTCTCGATACTGAACTTCATTGCAACAATGCTTATACGGTCACATAATAAATAAGAGCATGTATTCTTACTGGAGGCTGCTTTATTTGAAGCTCAACCAAATGCAAGACACAGTGAGACTATTAGTTGTGATGCAGATCAGAATCTATAACCTGATAAAAATGATAAAGATTAATTAATTATACATGTAACATATAAAAAAATATGTTACATGTATAATTAAGTAACAACTAGGTTAACATGTATACGTTTATAAAGATATTATTTTTTTGTGTCTGCTTATTTATCTTCAGGAATTGTTGTTAATTTTGTAACTTTTGAGAAGAAGCTAACATCTTGAGAAAGTTCTTGCTATATTGTTTGTGTCTTTTATTGTTAACCCACACTGTTGTTTCTAATTTATCTGAACCGCACAGAAAAGCTACTCAGACCAGATGGTGCAGCCCACTTAATCTTTATCGAATTGTGTGCAATTCGGCATCTGTGTGTCTTAAAAAGCAATGGCTGGTGTCAAAACATCTTTCTTTTCTGCAGAAATGGGCTGCTCAGTTCCAAGTGGGCAATCTCACTCATCACACATTCATCTGGATAGCCGTGTGGGAGACAATACATATATGTGAGAGAGTCCCGATCTTTAAACCAGAATAATGTGAGGTCATTCTGTAATGTCATTTCTTCTTAACAAGCTAGTTTATAGATTGTCAGTTAGAGCCAGTGTTAGTTCATATTTAGGGCCATGGCTGAGAAATAAATAGGCTTCTAATCAATACTTTATAATAGCTATGTATGAAATCATTATGTATAATGTCAAAGGTTACTTTCTGTGTAACAAACTCGCACAGAAATATCACCCGACTCTGCTTCTTTCCAGACTTGCATTGTTAGCATCTTTAAGGTCACTGCTTTCATTTTACAAAGTGCAGCTTTACTATTTTGGGTCATTCTCTGATTATCAAAACTGTTTCCAGCCACAACTACTCTAAAAACAGCTCCAAAAACCTCTACCTGTGTCAGTTCAGGAAGGTTTCAGTCATTCAAATCCATGCGCTTGCAGGTTAGGTCATCACTATTGTTATTGTTTATTTGTACAGGGACAAGTATGTAACCTGAACCATGCCACACACCACAGCATTATAGCCTTAGCTCATTTGCAATGTCTTTGATGAGCCTTTAAATTCAAGAAAAATTAAATTAAATTTTGAAAAAAGAGCAATGCATACACTGGAGTTAACAAGATGCACAAGTTATACATTAACATACAAAACCCAGAAGTTAACAAAAATGTACACAGAGAGTACAGTACAAGGTGCAAACTGCAGTATAATACAGCACAATAAAATTTTAAATTTATGATAAAATAAATTTATGGTAAAATAAACAGTTCAGCCTATCACAGGGTTGGCCTAATGATAAAGGCTCATGCCACTGCAACATTCATGGTTTTCCCAGCTGTTACTGATAACTGTTTTATCTTTCTCCACTTATTGTTTCTTGCCTCAACTGTCAAGACAAAATGGCACAAAAGATAAATAAATAAAATAGGAGAAATATTTGGAGAAATATGCTTTTGCATTTTGCTGGTGAGCATCAGATGGGAGGATTACAGTAATACCTTTTTCATGTCTGTGGTAAACTAAGTAGGTAAGTAATTTTCTATCTCATAAATATTAGACCAAAGCCAGCAGTCAGTTAGCTCAGCCTAGCACAGAGACTGGCATCTCAAAAATTCGCTAATAAACACTTCATATCTTATTAGATCTGTACAGAAATCAAAGTGCAGAAGAAAAGTTTGTGGATTTATGAGGGATTACTTTTTGTTTTTAGACTCTGAAAATATGGAAGTTAATAGAGGATGGCTGTCTGCTTAAGATGTAGAGCAGGTTGTTCATTAATCACAGAGTTGGGGGTTTAATCTGCAGCTCCTCCTTTCCACATGTCAAAGTGTCCTTGGGCAAGACACTGAACCCCAAATTGGTCCTGATGGTCAGGTCTTGCATGGTTCGCTGCCACTGATGGCGTGTGTGTGTGTGTGTGGGTGTACACCTATAGGTTGTGTGTGTGTGTGTGTGTGTGGCTTAATTAGTGGAT
>VUQI01057206.1:29475-56226 GCA_015106735.1 Paratilapia polleni
AAATCTAAAAAAAAAAAAAAATTGTTGTAAAAGAAAAAAAAAAAAAAAAACCAAAAAATCAATTTCGTTGTCAGAGTGGACATTTAATTGCTGAGATTCAAGGGGTCATGAATAAAGTGTGTGGCCTAGATTGTGCTGGCTGCATTCCACACATGTAGCTCTTTGAGGGCTTGAGTGACTGCTCCCCTCTGCCAGAAGCACCATCCTTGTCCCAGTGGCGTTCCACCTTAAAAAGACGAATATATGTGCCCAACTGGCTCTCTGACATTGACACACCGTGAGTCACGCTGCTGTGCTATTTCAGTATGGCTGCTGGCAAGCCCAGCCTTTCTGTAGCCTCTCCCCTCCCAGTTCTGGTCATTTGTTTGCCTCCCCTGCTATGCTGTTTACTTGTAATTTGGACATCTGTCAAGGTGGTTTGTTTGCAACCCTGTGGTGTGATTAGGCTACCTATGCCAAATCTGGTAAGAAAGATGTGGGCTGAAGCAAATCTTGGCTCTAAAGACAAAGCCCCCATTTGGCTGCTCCACATCTACCAAGTTTAGTAGGATAATTAGAAAAGCACTGGATGATCAAAATGCTGTGAAAGAGATGCAACAAGTTGAGAACATTCAGGTCAGTGGTCACAAATGTATTCATCATGCTTGTCTACACTCTTTCCTGCAGTGTTAATGGTGATCTTGTCAGTGTCCCAGTACTGTCTATTCGGTCCCGCCTCACCCTGTCACACAGCTTGCTCAGCTCAGAGCTCCAGTCCCAGAACCTCCTTTTACACCAGGGGGAGGAAGTGGGGCAATTAACCACCTGCTGGTAAAGCAGCCATACCACATAGCCTCACACATACCCTGACATTTGGAGGATCACTCATGAACACATTCATACACATATTTATGGGTGTGGTGTCACTCAGGCACGCTGCATGAAGCTCGGGCATAAAGCTTGCAAACACACAGAGAGCAACAAATGAAAAGAGGGTGGTGCTGATTTCAAATTTGCTTTCTGATCATGTTTCATACTGAGCGTTACTAATTTGTTCATCTCTTTAATGAACATTATTGGCAGGATCACATTAACCCAGCACTTAAGTTTCCTAATGGCTAACGTCACGCTCTATGCTCACATCATACTGTACAATGTCATTCAGTCAATACTGCATAATTTCACTGGCCCATCTAACTTCATTGAAAAGGTCTTTCTTTTAATTTTAATTTTTACATCATTAGCCAGAGAGATATATTGTACGTTAAAACAAATTAAATAAACCATAATGAGCTTCTTAAAGGGGGCCCATTACACTTTTCCTTATTTTCTGATATATTTGTACTGTTATTGGTTGATGCTCATATTTAACATGGCCAGAGTTTCAAATAATGAGGTCAGCTTATGTGCAAGTAAACCTCTGAACTAAAAGCTCAGGCTTTAGTCTAAAACATTTGGTTTCAGACAGTTTTTTCTACTCTTAGATATCAGTGAGAGTGGAAATACTTAATATGGTCATCTCAGCCACATGCACGAGCTGTGAGCACAGCAGGCCTACTTACCTGCTGCTCAAACTTTCTGTTTAGTTGGAGTAGACAATCAAAAGTAAGCTGGCTTAAAGGGAGAGGGAAGGAAGTTAAAATGGCATGTTTCAGACAGTGGAAGAACTGAGGGACTGTGCCAAGGGCCCTTATAAGATAATTAAGGATTATTTTTGAATTATAGTTGAGCCAAAAAAAAAAAAAATATGGAGCTGGAAATCAGGGTAACGAGTGCTCTTCAACTCCAAATCACAACTTTCCATTTTGGTAATCATTCATAGCTGATAAGACGTTATTTCAACCTCACTAACAACATGAATGGCAATAGTAGCTGCCACACTGCAGTTTGCTGCTCTTTCACTTTGTTGTCTTTCAGTAACAAATCAGCATACACTCAGTGTATGCCATTTGTCCTGAAGCAACAAAAACAAGTCACTGTTTTTTCATAGGAGCGTCAGGAAGGTGTGTTACAAAAGGGCTGACAACATTTTTCTGGTCCATTCAAACTTAAACAAGTTGCATTGCTTTCCTGCTACCATGAAGAAAAATATAACACAAAACACATCACAGCATACAGAAGCCCTATCATACTGTGATGTTAGGAAGAGTTATAATTTGCATTATTATGGAATAACAGATGATAGATATGTTGAACTGTGAAAAAGCAAGGAAGTACAGGTAGATAATCATTAAACTATTGTCAGCTTATATACAGAAATTAGAAAACAAATACTAGCAAAGGTTCTTATTATTATACATTTTTAATTATCTTTTATTCAAACAAGAAAAAATAAGTATGAAGGCGGCTTGACATATTTCCAAGTCTAGGAGTGGCCAACAGATGCACTATGGACAGAGAGGGTGTGGCCACAGTTACTGCTGCTGAGTTTCACCTGAGAACAAAATAAGCCAGCTACACCTGTACTGACACACTGGGAGGCCTTGGAGGACATACTTTTAACGCGGATTGTTTCTTCACTTTAAGGTATGTCAGAGCTGTTATATACATTTCTTCCCTTTATACCTATAGAGATCAACATAATCTGTTTTTTTTTTGGTAGTTTGTACTGACAAACACAGGGGAAAACAGCATTCTTCAGTTCTGAGGTGCATGTAAGTTTAGGATAAACAACTGAGAGAGAGAGGTGGATGACACCATACATCTTTCAACTTCAATGAAATAAAATTAAGAGAAAAAAAGATATAGCAGATCCTGATTAAAACTCAATTATTTTCTTAATGTTACATTTGCTCTCAGGTTTAAAAAATGGAGTCAACATTCACAAGCATGAGGCTAAAAGTGGCTGTGCTGCTGTTTCTGATAACAATTCAGCTGAGAACAGGTGAGTGTGATTTTTACATGTAAGGAGTGTGTTTCAGGTTTCTGAGCATGAGGAGCAGAGAATAAATGATCACTGGCAGAACAGGTGCTTTTTAGGGAGGGTGAACCAGTCTGATCTGTGATTCACACAATAGATATAGTTCACAAAGCTGATGATCTTACCATTGCATGCATTCAGTGAACCATGTATATAGAATGTGGGTGGCTGAGAAGTACCCCGCATAGCACACATACCTTAAATTATTGTTGCTGAGGGTCAAACAGCTACGTGCATTTGCAAAGCGCGACCCTGAGAGATTTTATTGTCCTTAGGGGAGAAATTAGCCTCGGGCCTCCATCCAAGCTGTCTATTTTAATATAAGAGCAGCATAAAAACATAAAACGTTATATCAAATATGTAGAGCGTATCCTCGTGCTCAAAGAAAAAACTCAAGGCCCTCTAATTATTCACATAATACTTCCTAATTAGACCTGCAGTTCACTGCCTGGTGTTAAAAGCCTCGATTGATTCTTTTAGTTCTATTGTGACTATTAGAGGAAAGCGTCTGAGTGTGTGGACGTTTTTTTTCACAGCAGAAACTTTGAGGAGCACAGGAGGAATGAATAACATTAATGACGGCTGCATTCCATTTAGGGTGAGCTACATCCAGGGTTTGGTACTGTATGTGGTGGCTCCTTTAAATGAATCTACATCAATAATGTAAACGGTTCCACTGCTTTTTCCTGGTATGATGAGTCAAAAAAATATCTGCTGGGGGAAGAAACACACACACAGACAAAACAAAACAAAAGGGCCGTTGTCTTGGCCAGTGAGAAAGCGCACAGGATTTGAATATTTGCAGCTATTTGTATTGAGCTTAGTGACTGAACTTACTGGCGAGTTAGCTTAGCTGCCTCTTCACGTGGAAAACACATCTTCTGTAGATCACAGTGTTTTGCCCAGGGGGGCTTTCACAGTGTAAACATTTGACTAACTAATTTGAGCTTTTTTCACACTCCCTTCATCACATTTGCCATTTATACGCTTTCATAAATACCTCTGACATACTCTGTTTTGTTGCACTGGCACTAAAGTGCATTCCGAGTGCTTTCAGAGTGTTATAGTGGATTTAATGATGAGTGATGTCAAAGCAGAGGCTGATTTGATTTGAGCTCCATTTAGATACCTTCTGAAGGTTAGACATCCAAACAGAGAAAAATGGCGAGAAGAGAGAGTTGAACATTATCGAGATAAATAACTCCGGTCTGTTGAAATGTGTTACCACGCTATCAGCATTGACTTCAGCAATAATTAAAATCCACGGCCATAAAGAGTGAGTCAGCAGGGTGTGTGTCAACTCAGAGACGGCTCATAACTGCCTCTCGTCAAGCACATTTTTCACGTTTGCTCGTCTACTCAGTTTTCATCGTTATTTGCTGATATATTTCAGACAATTAATAAGCCTCCAGAGTTTAAACTTAATATGTAACCCTTTTTAAAAAAACAAAAAAACAAAAAACGACTTTTACTTTCATTTCATGTCCAAGCCCTCAAATCTTTAGTTTGACTTAAAAGGCCTATTAGTCTCACATCAGCACTTCTTCTCCTCCCTGAGACTGCACAGGAGCACAGGCCCAGAGCTTGAATGCCATTAAGTGGGAGAAATATTAATGCGTCTCAGAGTGAAATTCATTTTATTCTGTCTTCTTTCTGTCTGTCTCTTAACTTGGGTACACGATTATAGGAATCTGAGGCAGGAAGAAAGTCTTTTTATAAATTAGACAAATATGAATAGAAATTTTTGGTTTCATTCTATGCTAACAGAGGCAATGCAGATAACATCCACAGGCCCACAGACCATCCAAAAGGCACAAGGGGAGACTGTCAAACTGGGGTGCACCTATAGTCCAGGCGCCGAAGACACAGGAGAGCTGGATATTGAGTGGTCCAACATCAGCCCGGACATGACACAGAAAGACAAACTGGTACGTTGTGTACATTGCGTATGCCTGATGACAGAAAGGACTGTGGGGGTTGGACAGATGACATAAGCATCCACTAAGCATGCAAGAGTGTGGATTAGCTTTTACCTTTAGGCTCAGCTAGTTGTAAAACCTGATTTGAAAATATGACTTCACTCAATGCAAATGTTGCGTCTCAGATCTTATCATATTCAGGGGGCCAGATGCACAGCTACGACCCCAGCCTCTCCAAAAGGCTCAGTTTCACAGCGAATCCCCAGCAGGGAGATGCTTCCATCTCTCTCACTGATTTGAGACTCTCAGACACAGCCACATACCAGTGTAAAGTCAAGAAGGTGCCAGGTGTCGACATGAGAAAAGTCACTGTGGTGGTGATGGGTGAGGAGGAATTCCTTTTTTACCGGTCAAACCTGTTCATTTTCTCAGCCGTCTTCTTTTAAATGTTGCACTCATTCACATGGAATGTAAAGGCTCCTGCATTCTCTCTGTCTCAGTAGATTATCTCTCTGTAACCATACCCAGATGCTCCTGTGTTGAATCAGAGCAATGCACTAAAATAGTTTATGTGCCATATGGTTTGTTTATTTTTTTGTTGTTTTTTTTTTTTTCCTTTCTCTAGTTCCCCCATCAGTGCCAAAGTGTTGGGTTCAAGGCGGAGAGGAGAAAGGAAGCACAGTCTCCCTCCGCTGCAAATCCTCTCAGGGATCTACTCCTCTCAGTTATGTGTGGAGGAGAGAAAGTGGAGGTTCAATACCGTCTACTGCTACTCAAGGTAAGCAACTTAGCACAAGAATGTCTTTCTCTAAGTAGATATAAACACTGATGCTGCTGTATTTGTACAGATAATGTGTTGGTACTGAATGCTCTCTTCTTTCATTAAGACCCACAGAGTGGGGAGCTTTTGATAAGGAACCATACAGACAGCAACACTGGAAGTTATGTGTGTGACGCAAAAAATGCTGTTGGCACAGGACAGTGTAAATACACACTGCATGCATACAACCGTAAGTCTACAATATCATCATCTGAACACTTGTATCCTGGAGGTACCTTTTTTGCAGTGCATTTTGTGCTCTCATTAATGCAAAATCACATCTAAGTCTCTTGTTGACATTTGAATTAAAGTAGGTGAGCTGCACATGTTCGATTTCTAAGCACGGTGTTGTCTCTTCCAGCTACCAATAAAGCAGGTGTCATCGCTGGTGCAGTGATAGGCGCCCTGTTGCTGTTGCTCCTCCTACTGCTTCTCATCTGGCTCCTCATCTGCTGCTGCCATAAGCGTCGCTATGAGAAAGAGGTTGCAAATGAAATAAGGTATTTTATGACTGTTTAAAGCATCTGTCAAATAATCTCAGATCAGTACATCATCTAACTGAGACCTGCGTGACTTTGTTTTCCCAGGGAGGACGTGCAGGCCCCAGAGAGCAGACCCTCCAGCAGGCAATCCAGCCTCCGCTCAGTGATGGGGTACCGCACTCACCACGGCGTGGTTTACAATTCCGTGAGAAGCCACCTGCCCAGTGTCAGTGAATCAGGCCCCATTTACACAGGTGAAAGTAAGGAGCCAACCACTGCAGTGGACAGACCTGCTTACATCAAATATGACCATCAATATGGATACCCTGTGTGACCACAAGGCTCATGCCTGACAGGCTCTTATTCTTAGTATAAAAATACACCTTTTAAAGAATATTCTATGTAAAATATGTAAGTGCCAAGAGGTGCTATAGTATTTTCTAACAAGGGAACAGTGGGAGGGCTTGTACAGCTACTGACATATAAAATCCTACCCTTGACAAATATGTGACATATGTACTGGCTGACTTTCATGAAGCACTTTACCACATCACTGCTATTGTAAACAACAAGAACAGGTTCTCGTAATCAGATTTGCTTCCTTGTTTTGTAAAAGTGTATGTAAAATGTATATAGTAGAAAAATTATTTTTATGATGGTGCTTTTTTCTGACATGTATGACATGTAATGGTACATAACTTTTTATAACTGTGTACAATAAAACATTTTAATTGACAAGTCAAGGTGAACAATAAATCTAAATTGCATTTGGGGTTTTTTTGTGTCATTTGTCCATTTTTGTTTTTTGTTTATTTGTTATTTTTTTCTGGATATCTGGGATGTCAGTACATAATAGGATAACATTTGAAAAGCATATCCACTTAAAAGGATGCATAATGCAACAACTCTTCAAAAAATGTTAAAATGACTTTTGGCATCCTAATAAAATCAGGTATTTTGTGTTGACATGTTACCTGCGACTGTACGGAAACAGGAAATTCCTCTATGTGGTCTGAGGCACGAATGCAACTTAATTAGAGAGAATTAATGGAGAATCCATTAAAATAAATATAGTGCAAATCTAGGTTTGAAAACCTATAATCTGTGTGGTTTTACAGCTTATGGGGAGTGGCTATTTTCAGGGGTGTAAATGGATTGTCATAGATTTCAACTTCAAGGACACTGGGAAAATGTGAAGTTAGTTTTGCTTCTGACCCTCTTATGTGTGTCTGCCTTCTGGAAAAATTTTCATTTGAACAACAAAATGTAGCAAAATTGTCTTGAACTGTGTGTGTGTGTGTGTGCATGCATGTCTCTGGTGTTTTATAGGAGGCCAGTAAACTAGTTCTTAGTCTAGAGGCTCTAACCTGCAGCTGACACCTTCAGTAGGCAGACTCAGCACTGTGCCTGCGGCCCCACCCCTCTTCAAAAACACCCCGTCTTATCCTGATCCCATCTTCAAAAGGTGCATATTGAATTAATAAGAGCTGCTAGTAGTGGTGTGGCTTGGTCAGTAATAAATTCTGCCTCTGGTCTCCTTCAGGGCAGGGGCACCCCACCCACCTACACCGACACACTCGCATAACACAGTGTATAATGTGCCTCTTCTGTGTTTGACTTTGTCATTTGTTTGCTTCATGAGAAGACAAACATGTCCTCCTCTGTGGGTCCATGTTAATGCCTGTATCTTTGTTTGCTTGAACCTTTTTTTTTTTCTTCACCAAATGCACATTTGTCAAGCCTTTTCATGTGCACACGTGAGCCTGTCCTTTGATCCATGAATGAAGCGGGAAAATGGATACAATAATTAATTACAAATACAATTCTGGAGGCCTCATTCGAAAACCACACAATCTCTTCTTTAATAATAAGTTTCCTCAGAGGGCAGAACTGTTAGCAGGGTTGGCATAGTAATTACTATTTTTTTTTAAAGAAAAGGCTCCCACTGCAGAGTCTGCTTTCACATCTTGATTCAAAGAGCTTTTGTACGAAAAACAGCTTTTTCATGCTCTTGTGCAAAAAGGCAGAATCTGTCCTTGAAATTTGGCTTAAGGTGATTTTTATAAAGAAACTACAGGCCTTGGGAAGCCATATTGCGTGCTTATGTAATCAGCATCTTGCTTGTTTTGACTGGATAGTTGCGCAGGTAAATTGGGTAAACAAGAAATCTAAATAAAGCGGAAGTATGAGTCAACATCTTGTTAAAAAGTCTGTCTCCAAAGTAAAGTGACAAGATGTTGCATAAGCATAAGCTCCTGAAGGTGATTTAAAGGTGATTTGCTGTTCTTATCAGGTAAATAGGTGTGTGGGTGGTTTGGTGTTTGTAAATATGTGGCAGAGCAACAGGAATAACCATTTGCATGCGGACTGTGTTGGACTGTGGTTTGTGGATTGGTTGAGCTGCCACGCTGCTCTGATACACATACAGTAAAGTCATTGGATATCAATATATAATGAGTACATACAGTCATGGTAAAAAAGAAAGTACATTCTCTTTCAATTCTAGGGTTTTACATATTGACATGTAATAAAAATAATCTGGTCCATAGCAGGTCTTAAAATTATGTATGTACATAATGACATAGTGTAATATGTCACGTTGTTGATCTGAGGTTGTATTTAAATCATTTTAAGACCTGGTAAGGACCAGATGATTTTTTTATTTATGTCCTGATACCTTAGCATTGACAGAGGGTTATTTTCTTTTTACCATGACTACATCCTGTCTGCTTCATGTTAATGCAAACAGGCTGTCACCACTACCTGTGGTCAGAAATGATGCAAATCATACCTAATGCTAACATATAAATCCCTGTGAAGGAACACTTAAATCCAAGGGTTTCACCTTGCCGCATGCATCCTGCAGACAACTCCAGGCAAGGATTAATGCTTGGATAAACAAAACAAAACAAAGGATTCCTCAGCTGCAGCCAATGCTATTGAGCCAGACAGTGTATTGTCACGACTTGCAGGCAAAGAGAATGTAAGCAGAAACCTTCAGGTGGATTCACAGTGATAAAAAGCCACATCTGACCCAGGTGAGCTTCACTTGAGATAAAAAATGGAATGCATTTCTTACATTAATTACTCTAACCTTCTTACCTCATCTTCACTTTGCATATGACCACCTAAATGAAATGACTTCACATAAAATTTTAACAATAACGGAAGATTTTAATTGAGCCTATTTGTATCTGTTTAATGCATTTCAAAAGCTAAATGTGCGAATGTTTTCCTCAGGCCCTTCTGACAAACTGTGACTGATTCAATTCTGTGACAGAAATGAAGAATCATCTGGTTTGGAGTGTGTGTATAATTTTTTTCCCCCCTTCTTGTCATCTCTTTGAACGCAGCAAAAACAAAGCACTTCAGAAGCCCACACAGACTGCTGAGTGCTGCACAGAGATTTAAAGACTAAGTTATCCTCATTAAAGTTTACAGAGCAGAATAGTTTGGGCTAAAAGTTATTATGTATGGGTTAAATAAATTGGTCCTCTGGGTAATTACAGGTCTGCTGGCTATCACCACTGTCTTCTTTAATGCCTATATCTCTTTGATGATTCTATGGAACTATAAGCAGAAAAAGCAGTGGTGTACCAGTGAAACTATCATGATGGCTCTGTCAATAGCCGATGTGGCTCACCAGCTGACTTGCTACTTTTGGATGACCATGGATGAGATTGACAGTAACTGCCAGATTCCCCAGATGTGGTATGCTGCCATGCTGGTGATCATCTTCAGTTTCAAGTTCACCATCATGTGGGACAGCAGCTTTCTCACTTTCTACTACAGCACCAAGCTGGTTAGAACACTCAATCAATGCTACACACATATCCAAGCTGTCATCCTCAAGCATGTCACCTTAGCTGTGTTTCTCATCCCTCTGTGTGGCCTGGGCATCAGTATGCCAATGCTTGTGGTGTTCCATGCTCACAATACCACCCACATAGCGAACCAAGACTGTGAATTTTTGTTGCCTAACACCACCTCTGGTAAGGTTTATGAAGTCATATATTTGCTCCTCACTGATGTTCTGCCAGGGATGATCATGGTGAAATGCTGCATCTCCATCTCCTTCCACCTGGGCATCCATCTCCACCACATGAAAGCTAGCACCAATGGAGCCCACCCTCCAAAGCTGGGCTCTCAGATGAGGGTTATCCAGATGGCTCTTTGTCTAGTTGCAAACTTCCTTGTGTTCCTCGTGGTCGACCTGTACGTCAACTACGAGATTGTGGTGAACCACGCAAACGCTCTCACTCCCACGTTCTGTATCACGTCACTCTACACGACTGTTGCTGCCATGGTGTTCATCTATGGCAAAGGGACTCTTTGGAAAACTCTGATACATGATTTTAACGTCTGCCTGGATGAATATCCGTGTTTATCTTGTCTGAAGGTGCCTGAACAAAAGACTCAACCCAGCCTTCCTTCAAAAGCTAAAAACTGAAAAGAAGCCAATTTGCTTTGTGCTGGAAGTCTTTGTGCTGAAATCAATTGGTCATTGTCTGAACTTATTAAAAAACTTTGAAGTATTCTTTTATCTTTTGTGCTAGCAATTTCAGTAATGACTACTGTCCTGCTGTTTCACCATTAATTACAATTTCTTGCATCAAAATGGGACTTTAGCTGTGTCGGCCAGTTAGAGCAGAGAAGGTAGAGCTCTGCGAGTGATGCACACTGTGGCCAGGTAACCAGCTGACCAGACCATACCTATGAATATTAATATTTCAGTAGTACAAATAATAAGTCAGGCCTGTAAAATAGATCCCAAAGTATGCGTGCGTAGACATGATGTAACCCAGTGCCCATCTGAAAATGTTAAAAAATACATGTGACTGTGGTGAGAGTACAGAGCATATTAATAAAACAAGAATGTATGCACAACCTGGTTTTAAGAGTTTTTTTCTTCACTTGGGTTGCAGATAGTTTAAGCTGCACACAGGGACTGGAGTAGCCTCCATGTAGCTGGAAGGATGCCAGGCCAAACCCCTACACCATATGAGGGAGAAAACATAAACTTGATGAAGAAAAGCACTTATAATCTCCACTTCTTTACTGTATGTATTTGTTGACCCTCAACAGAAGTGTGTATACCTGTACTTGACAGCTCCCAGGTGTGACTTTGTGTAGCTGTTGCTGTGAGTGTGGATGTGGATGTGAATCTGGTATTCCTGAAAAGTGCACTCATGCCCAGCAAACCAACTCTGAGTAAATAGAGGTTTTTGAAAAAAAAAAATGCAGCAGACCTCCTTGCAATGCTACATTAGTTCACACCCTCTGGCACCACCTAGTGAGGTTCAAAGCAGAGATACAATAGTGCAGCTAATCCCACTGCACACAGAGGCTCGGGATCCCTCCAGCTGTTAAATGGACAAAGTAAGAAAGGGCATATTATCCTTTGATGCAGGGGAGTTAAGTCATACCAAGGCCTCTGCTTCCATTCCTGTCGTCTTTCTCTCTCTCTGTTGGAGGGAGCTGGACTGAGCATAACGGGGCAAGTCAGGTTAAACATAACAAGGCAAAGAACAGCTCAGTACAATAAAACAATGGCCAATATGGTTACAACTCTCACAGCAGAATATATTTTTTACACCTCACTGTTTGGGAAAGTGGTACAATAAATATTTAGATCCTCCACTATTTATAAAACAACAAGTAAATGAACCAATGTATCAACAAGTCATCCAGTGTCAAAGGTGAGTAGTACTCAACTAAATAATGGCCTCTGTGAGTGACATATATTATTGTAAGATTGTTTTAATTGTTAATGCTGTTCAGCAACATTTTACTGCTGTAGCTGGTCAAAGTGGACCCAGTTTTAACTACCATATACATAGGTAGCTTTAAGACACATAAATCTGTATTAATGATCACTTTTGGACTTTTGCATTTTAAAGTTAAAAATCATACATTGTGGGTTTGTTTTTTTAAACATTATACTGCATTTACATAAGACAAGACATAAGAGACATAATGCAGCATAAAAAGATGTGAATAGAGGTTTAAAAGACAGACAAAAGACAATAAATAGAAGAATTAAAGTTTAAAATTTGGAAAATAAAAATGAACATGGGTGGCACAGTGATGCAGTGGTTATCAGAATCAGAATCAGAAATACTTTATTAATCCCCTTGGGGAAATTATGTGGTCACAGTTGCACCAGTCCAGGGTGTACCCTGCCTCTCCCCCAATGACAGCTGGGATAGGCTCCAGCATTCCCGCAAACTGACATGGACTTTATGTCTATGTTGTATTCACAGCTTGTTTCTGCTGTCCCCAAGTGGCCAAAAAATCCTGCAGGTTGGGAAAAAAAACTAAATGAAGTAAGAAGTTTATAGGGCAAATGCCTCTTTGCTGGTACTTATATTCACCGGAAAGCCCCCTGGTCTGACAATGGATTTCACAAGCAACAAGAAAAAAAAAGGTTAGAAAGCACTAAATCTGTAAATATTATTCTGAAAAAAAGCTGGCAGATCTTTTGGAGTAAGAAGTACGTAAAATATAGTGGACTGGACTAGAAGAATTAAGTAGTATAAAAGCAGAAATATCTAAGAGAAGTTTAAGTATCTCAGAATTGTACCTCAGTACTCTGCTATGTCTAGTACATGATATGCAAGAGTTTGCGACCATGTTCTGGAAAAAATGTTTCAAACTGCTTTCCACTGAGTGCTGTCTCGAGGAAATGGAAACTGTGAGTGACCTCAGACTGTGAAATGACTCAGACACAGATGTGTCATTGGCTTCTAGTCAGGTGAGAAGACGTCTGCGATGGAAAGGAACAATACTGATGCGATTTCTGCCCTCAGAATCGTTACACTATAAAGCTGTAGACATGTTACACTATGAGGTTGTTTCCATGGAGATGTTCCTGAGCATCCAGCTAAAGTTGGAAGTTATTACGCTGCTCCCTTTGCATGAGTGAACATCACTTCAAATGTCCACTGCCCTTGAGACTTGAAGGGAGAACGATACCCCGTACCTCACTATCTAACAGGAAGGAACAGGCCATTAACAATCCAGATTAGCAAGACCAGCACCATCACACAACTCCTATAAACATCGTATAAAGTCCTCCCTACAGACGGACTGCACACATAAAGCCCCTCCAGCCTATCATTTACCTACACCAACTCTAATTGTATTTGAAATGCATAGGTCACCAGTTCTGTGCCAGTTTGTTAGATTTTTTGAGCTTGAGTGGGCAATTTCTTCATGCCATCAACAGCATCCAAATAACTGTCTGTGTGAGCGCTGTGCTTCCACTGAGGGTACAGAGGGCAATCTGTATTCTGTATGGTGACAGGATTGCAGTTAAAACATGAAGATGCCTTTTTCAAATAATCAATGTCATCAAAAAATAGGAGTCTGCAGGCATTTCAGAAAGGCTTTATTTCTGTTAAGTCAACAACAGCTTGTTCATAAAAAAAGATCACCATATATCTCTTGAGGCATTGTTTGTATAAAATGTCTTTGATGCTTGTTAAGAAATTTTCACTGTACAAAAGAAGTTAATCCCTTGAAAAACAATGTAAATCTAAAAATAAAACACTGACAAATTAAGTAGAGATTCAATTCCATAATTTTCAAAGCACTTTACATGCAGATTTAGCACTCTGAAGGCACATATTGCTTCTTTTTAAAAAAAAATATGACAGCACACAGTAAAAATGTGTATTGAAATCATACTAAAATTACACTGCATTGAAAATAAACCACAGTGTGTACACTGGGTGTGCGAAACTATGGAAATACTAAATTTAATGCATAGCAATAATTTAAGTTTGAAAATTAATTGATAAAAAAGAAAATCTACCAACACCTGAAATATCAAACTAAAGTGAACTTCAGAGGTATTTATGCTTGTAGCATATAGCATTAAGGGTTCTTTAAAGGACCACTTTGAAAGTTTGGAAAATATGCTCATTTACTTTTTTGATAAGAGAAATATCTGGAGACTGACACCAAATACTTGTCTGAAGGATAACTATGTAACCTGCAGTGGGTTAGATTGTCTTAGCATTAGGACAGGAAACAGCTAACCTGGCTCTGAAGGTAACAGAAACTGCCAACAAGTCAGATCTCATTTGTTTACAAAAGTGGAAAAGTTTGTGGTTTTACAGGAGGTAGAATCAGTATTTCCTGGCCAAGAGCAATAATTTTCTGGTGTTGTCAGTGATTGCCACACATAAACCCTTTAAGAGCCGCAAATTGTCATTTTTAAACTAAAGGTTTCTTAAAGAGTAAACCAACATGGTGTAATGTATTAACTGAGCTTTAGAGATTGTGATAAGTGTATTTTGTTTCCCCCGTGTCCGATGCTAAGTTAAGCTAACCTTTTGCATCTAGTTCAAGCGACAACCTCTGGGGTTGAAAAATGAAGCCAGTGTAGGAAGTGCAAAAAAACTGACCATTTGAGGCTGGCTCCACAAGTGAGTAAATACCTATAGACTATCGTGTTAAAATGCCCGGAGATGAAATGAATGTTTACAGCTGGTACACCTGGTACAAAAAAGTTTTTTTTGGCCGTATGCATAAATGGATTCAGTCATGGTTTAAGGTTAGGGGCAGAGTTGCTTTGAGATGTGCATACTAGAGCCTGACCGATTCACGGGCGGGCCAATATTATCGGCTGATTGCTGTCTGGTAGGTTTAACCTCCGCTAATTTGAGTCACAGAACTGGACCTCTCAACTGTGTTTGTGGTGTTCTTGTTTTGTGGAGCAATATTTACTGTAATTATCTGACAAATAATATGACCTACTGTGTGTTAAAGCATGCCAAAGCCTGTATTCCAGTTTTGCTGAAATTCTAATATTTTCTTATTTTTTTTAGTTAGCACTAATTAGCAGGTATATGTGATTTTTTATTGCACCCATACAGCCTACGGATACAGCTTCCTAACCAAGCTTGTTAGCTTCAGCTGATAACTTAGCACTAGACCTTGTGGTCTAAATATGGTCACTTCTAGAAAAACAAGATGGCAAAGGCCATAAAGCTAAATTGGAGGCTTCAAAATGGAGAGTTCATAAATCAATCGGTGACATCATTCATCTTTTATATAGTATATGCTCTAGCTACATGTTGACTGTAGAGATACGAGAGTGGCATCTATCATTCACCTGTCAAGAATGCAAATAAACAAATTTTCCAAAGTGTCCAACTAATTCATGTACTTCCACTGAACTTCACCATCAACATGATGTAGTTGAGTTTGGATGCATGGGTTACAGTATTCGGTTCATCTGCAGCACATTCAGTAATGCCATCCAGTGTCTCTGAAACTGTGCGGTTTAGACACTATCAACAGACAAATGATAACTACATATCAAACTAACAGTTACATTCTGTACATTGTATTCCCTGCTCTCAGTCAAGTTTGATATGGATCTAATGCAGCTTTTTCCTGTTCAAATATGGAATGCTGGTAAACAGCTAGAGGGGAAATCAATCATCCAGTGTCACTCCATACACATGTACACTAATCAGCCACAACATTAAAACCACCAGCTTTCAATAGGTACCCCTCATGATGCCAAAACTGCTCTGACTCAGGCCACTCATGGGATGTCTTGTGTTGTCTGGCACTGGGACACTGGCAGCAGTCCTTTGGGTCCCGTGGGCTTTGGTGCATCCTGTGGATGCTTGATAGGATTGGAATCTGGGGAGTTTGGAGACCAGGTCAATGCCTTGGGCTGTTTTGCATGCTTGCAAGTAGGTCCTGAGCAGTTTTTGTGGTGTGGGAGCTGCAATGTCCTGCCAAAAGAGACCACTGCCACAAGCTGCTTTTTCCATGGGCAGATGTGCTTGATCTGCAACAAGGCTTTGGTGGGTAGTACATGTTAAAGTAACATCCACATGGACACCCAAACTTCCCAGCAGGACATTGCATAGTGCTGAGATGATCAGTGTTTGCTTCTCCTGCCAGTGGTTTAAATGCTGTGGCTGATTACTCTATAAATAAAATATTACATTACAACATTGATCATTCCTTGTTAACAATAGTGACTTTTCTTTAAGAAAAACAGCCTCACTACCTTTTAAAAAGAAAACAGAATCTGAAACTGTACCTAAAAATCATATATCCATTTTTGCACAGCAGTACCCTCTTATGACAGTAATCACACACATAACCTTCCTTGCACTTTAATAACAAAACAACAGTTAAAAGGACTGTTTGGAATTATCAGAAAAACCTTCCCACTGAAAATTTTGCGAGTATCCCATGTAGATGGTCCTGCAATCTGTACCTTAATGTGGGGTTTCCACAGTGCCACAAATGAAGCTGCCAATCACAGCCAAATCAGAGAATTAGTAAAACTTTAAGGCTACGGCGTAAGTGTGCGCTTACTGGGGGGTGTGCTCATAGGACGGGAACATTGACCTCCGGACCTTTGGAGGTGGTGGAGGAGGCTTACTCTCAATTTTCATTGGGAGAGGAGGCGAGAACTTCGGGGAAAAAGAGAAGAGAGCTCGTGTTAGGACTTCAAATAAAAATAAAAACTGAATATTTTAGCGTTTACACAACATTAAATATGCATTAGTAAGGGGGGTGCTATTTTCTCTGAGCAGATGTACCTCGGTAGAGAACCCAGGGTTGTCAATCTCATGCGGGTGTTTCTTTGGAGGCATGGGTGGGGGAGTCCCTGGGGTGTCAATGGTACTGACATCATTGTCACTGAGAAGTGATGAAAAACCTATAACAGGAGAGAGGAAATAAAAGCTTTTCAGGCCACAAGCATCAGTGAATATGTGTTGTGTGACCTGATTAAGGCTTCAGACCAAAATCTGCTTACACAAGGTTAGTACTTATAGGAGCCCTCCTTTTTTCTGTGTGTGTAAGGCATAACTTTAAGAGAAAATAAAATGATGACACGCAGTGCAGTGTTTGTCAGAGTAGTAGTTTTTTTTTTCTTTTGCTACATACTGGAGCTGCGCGGTGTTTGCGGTGTGTGTGGAGAGGCAGGTAGTGGGCTGAGAGGGTTAGACAGGCTGAGCTGGGATGAAACACCCTGAAACAGGGAGAGAGTAAGCCGACGGTCTCCCAGTTGTAAACTCTTGGGCCTCTGCTGCTTCTCTGGAGGAGTCTGGAATGAAAGTGGAAAACACATACAATGCAATTTCAGCACAACGGGGCTGCTCCCAATTCACAACTAAACACTTCATACTATAATAATATGGTCTTTTAAGTACCTGAGTTCAGTACATGTTACAGGGGAATAACAATAGCAGAAGAAATATACAGTATATAGTTCTTTGGCATAAGGCCTTACCTCATCTCCGTCTGACTGCCTCTCCAGGAGGGTCTGGGATTTGCTCACACTCCACTCCTTCCTGTTCTTTCTAGCAATCCTGTTGTCTTCATCTGAGCGGGACAGAACAGAAGCCCTGCGATCGCTGGGACGGGACAACAAGGAACTGTTTGTGAATGACCAGTGGAGAAAAAGATGCAAAAAGATGTGCAATCAGATACATCGACAGAGCTCTTTTTTCACCAAAGAAAACAAAATCAATGATACAAATAAGCAGTGTTTAAACAGGATGGAAACATAGATAACGTAAGCAGCGAATGGATGTTGGGACTGACTCTTGGGAGGAAATGCAGGAGGGTCCGTCTGAGGAAGCAGAGCCGCTGGAGAGACCTGAGGAGGCGTTGGAAACGGTTGAGACAGTGGACATGCGACGCAGGGTGGAGGGCAGGATGTAGGGCATCACCACTGAGCCCACACGACTCTTCTTCTGCTCAGTGAGAGAGCAGGGCTGGGATACACAAATGGGATTAAGCATCATTGGGGAATCTTGGCAGGGGAGGAGCACAATGACAGGCAAAACACGGGTTGCAATAGATTGGCTAAAGGAAGATTTATGGTCCTGCACTAATATAATGTACACTCTGCTTTGAATGAGAACCATTTGATAGGAAGGCAAGAGAGCCAATAGCTTAAGTTGGCACCCTCTTACATTAAATTGAGTTTTCAGCTGGCAACACACCAAAGTTATGACGCCACATTGCTTCTCCACTTTATCCCGAAGGTCTTGGAAGCAAGTAACCAGACGATTGTGTAAGGGTTTCAGCTGCTCCGTCGTCTTCTCCTCATGGATGCGAATTCCATCTGCCAAGAGAGGGATCTGGAGGGGAAGAAGAGCACTTAAGTGTTACAAAACATGCTCTGCTGGAAGTCGGTGTCAATGACAATAATAAGCAAAGGATTTACCTGCAGGGCGATGAGGCGTTTAAGTTCCTCAATGCGTTCACGGTCCTCTGGGTGCTCTTGGACATAGATGTCTTTGAAGAAGGCCTACAGAGAATGAAAACAAAATGAAAACTGGTCAACTTTTTTTTTAAGCATGCTCACTTAAAATACAGCTGTGAGCTACAATGAACAGAGCTCCAAAGCATGACAAAGAGGCCACAGTGATGTATTTATGAATAGAATCTTGTAGCTCATAGCAAGCAACAGGCCAGCGAGACATTTTAAGTGGAAAAAAAAAAATTTACAAATTAAAATTCACCATTATTGTTTGGAGTTGAATGAATTACGTTTTATTAGAGGAGTTTGGCAGTAGTTGGTTGATTGATTGCATTATATTCTGTTCCAAAACAATAACTTGAGAGCTGTGCAAGCAACATGAAACAGGTTCAGCAAATAAAATGCAGCCTGCAAGAACAGACACTGAGTAACTATTCTTGTGCTGCTCTGTGCTGTAGTTTCCTGGATGTAAAGGGTGGATTCTAGCATGCACTGTACATATTTAATTAAGAAAAAGAAACGTGACAGTGCAAAAGTCTTGAGCCACCCCTCCTTTCTTTATATTTTTTTTTTGGTATGACCACCTTTATTCTTCAACACAGCCTCAACTCTCTTAGTAAAGCTTTCTTTATTAAGGCTTCTTGAAGGACATTCAAAGCTCTTCTTTGGATGTTGGCTGCCTTTTGTTCCAACACTGCTTCAATAATGTTGAGGTCTGGGCTCTGGGGAGGCCAATCCATGACTGATAGTGTTTCATTGTATGCTTTTCTATCCAGGTATGCTTTTATTGCACTGGCAGCATGTTTGGGATCATTTTCATGCTAAAAAATAAAGCCTTTGCCAATCAGATACTTTTCTACGGAAGAGGATTAGGGCCACTGAAGAAAAAAAATTGGGGGGACCTGATTTTGAAAAAAAAAATTTTTTTTTCAAAATCAGGTCCCCCCAATTTTTTTTTTTCTTCAGTGGCCCTAATCCTCTTCCGTACTTTCCAGATGGTATTGCATGATGGATTAAAATCTGACAATACTTTTCTGCTTTCATAATTCTGACAAGATCCCCAATGCCATTGGCTGAAATGCAGCCCCAAACCATGATAGAGCCTCCACTTTTTCTTTTTTTTTTAACAGATGGCTGTAGACACTCACTGTTGTACCTCTCTCCTGACCTCCTCTGTACATACTGACAATGATTTGAACCAAAAAAATTTCAAATTTGGATTCATCACTCAATAAGACCTGTTGCCACTTATTTTCAGTCCAGTTCTTGTGTAATTTGGCATACCTCAGCCTTTTCTCCCCGTTTCCCTTCCTTAAGAATGGCTTCTTGACAGCCACCCTTCTACTAAGACCATTTCTGATGAGGCTTCAGTGAACAGTAGATGGATCAATTGAAGGGCCAGATGCATCTCTCAGGTCCTGCGTGAGGTCTTTGCTGGGTTTTTAGATTTTGTGTCTATTTCTCAAGGACATGACTTTCAGACACTGTTCATCTGCTGTAGATATTTTTTAGTCCTGTCACTTCTTCTTTTGTCCTCCACTTGTCCACCTTCCTCTTAAGAACCCACTGCACACTGTGTCGAGATATACCAAGTTTTCAGCAAATAGCTCTTTCAGAATCACCTTGTTGGTGCAAAAGTACTTTTTCTATGCCTGTCAAACTGTGTTATCTTTGGTATTTTTCATAGATTCAACTAAAGAAATGGGAACAAATGATGTGCTTTTGCAACAGACTGCTAGTAACATAGTGCCTAAAGATACAATTTAAAATTGGTTCTTTCCTAAGCTGTCTGTTATGTGTAGAGACAACACTGGTTCATCCCTCGAGTTAGGTGCCTTTTTTAATGCTTGAATGATTCATAGGTCAGTGTTTAGTGGCTTAACAAAAACATTCCTCTAAAAATGGTCAGGTACAAGGACTGGACTGAAAATGAATGAAAAAGCAGCCAATGTCCAAAGAAAAATTTTAAAGACCTTCAGAAAGCCTGGAGAACTTGTAATGTAATGTAATGTAATGTAAATAAAGTCTGGCTCCTTGGAAACAAAATAAAAAGAAATGAGGGGTGGCTTACTGTACTTCTATTTAATGAAGTTTTAATTTGTTAGTGTCACCATGAAATAATTACCTAATAATACAGAGATGAGCCTTAAAAAAATAACGATTATGAGAGCATACGGTTAGAAATAGTCATTCAGTTTGCCCTTTCACCACTTGGCCCAGACTAAATTATTGTAATGTGGTGAAATGTACAGAAATCCATGTTTCCCAGAGAATGGGGCCTTCTTGGTAAAGCCCTTTATCATGATCACTGCTGTTCATCTAGTTCAATCATCGGATTAGAGTTTGAATCTGCCCGATACTTTAGTTAATGACCATATAATCGCATTCACATCAGCATGAGCTGTACTTTGAGATTAGTGATAATCACCAAATGTTACCATCCCTATACACGCCACCTAAAATGGTATAAGTGAAACAATATATGTGACAAAATGAAATGTAATTTGGAAGCATCCTAGCATCCATTTAGCTCAGCCTCACAGTACGGTAAAGCATTGCCTCTAATACTGTTTTTCTAGGTTGGTGAAGACGGTAAACAATACTGTATACCAACTGAATGTTTACTGAGAAGTTTATTGAGGATGTCTTTGTCAGCAATTAGCATTTCACTTTTTTATGAGATTTCCTATGAAGCTTGAGAATATTTTATGTCTGCTTGTTGTGCAGCAACTGTGTGTGTTTGCTTCAAGGTCACTCGAAAGCTTCCACCCTAATAAGATGACTCGATTACAAGAAAATAACTTTTAATTTCTTTGCCTATTTAAAAAAAATGCACTCTGAAGAGAAAATGTCATATATTTTAAAAAAAAAAAAAAGAAATAAAAAAGAAATGACCTTTTCATAGTTGGAGAAGCCACCCATGACTGCAGGGTCAACTATGCCACTGAGCATCATGGACAGTGGGTTGACGGACAGTGAGCGATCACAGGCTTGCTGCTGCACAAGGTTACTCAGCTTTTCATTGGCCATCTCCATGGTTTCTATAGCGTTTTCCAAAGGACTGATTTTCTCCTGCCCACCAAAAAAGACATCATTAAGAATAAGGTGTATTTTCATAATAATTTTAGTGAAACAAGAGAGCCAAGAAAACACACAGTGTGAGCATCAATGCTCAATCCTTTCTTCTTACCACTGACACAGATTTGACTTCAAACCATTTGAGAATCCCTGGGAAGCGATAGGCCGTAATGTATGTTGTTCTCTCGATCCACATGGTCTGTAGGACAGAATAAATAACAATAAAATATAAAAGGCTGACGTTTTCATGTCTTTATCAATCTTCGAAGTGCGGCATGTGCACACACAGGGTTTTTTCCCCTTTTAATTTATGAGTGTATGCTTACATATGAGTCATTGCTTTAAAGTAAATTTTAAAAAGTCCTCACCGCAAATTCATTGTCTGGGTCCTTTGCACCTTTTCTGAAGGGCCTGGAATACTGGAACTGGTCCACTTCATTGGTTCTGTAATAGCTGAAAGAGAACAGGAAAGGACAGCGTTGAGTTAACGCTTTGCCCAGAGAACCATAAATCCCAGGACAGTCACGAGAAAATAAATCAGCCTTTAAGTGTTCTGTTACGCACTTTAATATCTGCTCTGGAACCCCCTTGTCTTTAAACTGCTGCGGCACAGTGAGAACAGGCTTGACAGTAAAGCACTGGATGTCTGAAGTTCAGCTAAGGATAAGACCAGGAACAGGGTGGAGGAGCAGAGACAGAAGAGAAACATATTTTACATCAGATTTTTAAATCATTAACTGTCAAATAAAAGCAAGTGCCTTCCCACTTATTAAAGGTTCTACTACTGTGCTAACAGAAGCACTCTCACAGTGCCAGTGCTAACATGCTACTGCTCAGCATGTTTATTATTTTGGTCTACTCTTTAGCATGCTAACATTTGCCAATAAGCCACAAACAAAAACTAAAGCTGAAGTTTTAATGCAGTTATTGGACATAAACATTGGTTTGTTTATTGTTTTTCATTGGTGAATCTTCAGATAAACAGGTGAGGAGTCAGTGTTATTACAATTTGTTCTGTATATTTGTTCCTTAGACATATAAAAGATGGGGGTAGCTACCATGACACACCCAGTGATTTTTGGACTCCCATTTTAAAGCCTCAAGTTTGGCATTTTATCTTATTCTGGGTTTTTTTTGTTTGGTTTTTTTTGTGTTGGAAGTTACACTTTTCTGAAACATTTCACTTTAAATTTAAAATGTCAACTGGTTTACAAACGTGCTAATACAGTACAGTGCAAAAGTCTTATTTTGCTAGGAAACTGGGAAATAGGTGCAGCGACTTATTGCAATGTGCAAACATACATGGAAATACAGTATATAAGGCAAAAACATTTCTTGAAAGTCAATATCTGGTATGACCACTTTTATTCTTCAACACAGTAGTCTGAACTCTCTTAGTAAAGCTTTCTTGTAATTTCTTTAAGCGGTCTTCAGGAATAGTTCTCCAGGCTTCTTGAAGGATATTCCAAAGCTTTCTTTGGATGTTGGCTGCCTTTTGTTCCGTTTTATGTACTTTTCTGTACTTTTTAATGGTACTTTTCTATGTTCATAATTCCATCAGTTTTGACAAGATCTCCAGCATCACTGGCTGAAATGCAGCCCCAAACCATGATAGAGCCTCCACCGTGTTTTACAGATGGCTGTAGACGCTCACTGTTGCACTCACTGTGACTTCCTAGATACATACTGACAATGATTTGAACCAAAAAATTCAAATTTGGATTCATCACTCCATAAAACCTGCTCCCACTGATTTTCAGTCCAGTTCTTGAATAATTTGGCATACCTCAGCCTTTTCTCCGTGTTTCCCTTCCTTAAGAATGGCTTTGTGACAGCCACCCTTCCACTGAGAACATTTTTTCGGCGAACAGTAGATGGATAATCTCTCAGGTCCTGTGTCAAGTCTTTGCCGAATTTTTTCCTATTTCTTAAGGACAGGACTTTCAGATGTTGTTTATTAAATCACCTTGTTGGTGCAAAACTACTATTTTATGTCAGTTAAACTGTATTATCTTTGGCATTTTCTGTATATTCAACTAAAGAAATGGGAACAAATTATGTGATTTTGCAACAGGCTGCTAGTAACAAAGTGCCTAAAGATACAATTTAAAATCGGTTCTTAGCTAAGTTCTCTGTTATGTGTAGACACAACACTGGTTCATCTCTCGAGTTAGGTACCTTTTTTATGCCGGAATGATTCATAGGTCAGTGTTAAGTTGCTTAATAAACAAAAAGGAATTCCTCAAAATGGTCAGGTACAAGGACTGGACTGAAAATGAGTGAAAAAGCAGCCAATGTCCAAAGTAAAAAAAGCCTGGAGAACTATTGCTCAAGACCACTTTAAAAATGACTGGCTCCTTGGAAACAAAATACAAAGAAATGAGGGGTTGCTCAAGACTTTTGCACAGCACTGTATGTCCAAAAATTTTGACATATGAATGAGTAGCATTTTCTTATCATTAAAGGATACACTGTCCAGGGGAGTTGCTGATGTTTTCTTCAGGGGGCGCTGTGCTGGTCATCCGGACCGCGTTTGGAAACCGAGAGAGCAGCTTTAAGCTGAAATCCTCAAGCCACTCATACTCTTTACCTCTGTAGATGAACATTTTATTCTGCAGCAGAAAATGTAATTGTGTAACATATCACATGCAAGTCAATAAGAAGCAAGAATTATGATCAACCCTATTTTCCATGATATATGAGAGGTGTGCTTGTGTGATGCTGTATTCACGCTGACATTCTCTTGTGTCATCAAAAAGCCAATAACCTTTATCGGCATTATTGCACATTGCCCCAAGACATTTTTCAAACAGCCAGCTCACTGCATAAGCACAGGTACATGAGGGTTTTTCTAAGTCTCAATTTATTGAGATAGGTGTTCATTTTCTTACCCTCAGGAAGGACGGGAATCCAAGGCCATAATATCCAACCGCAAAGTATTCTGGCTGCGGCCGCATCGCATGCATTATTTTTTCATAAAAGTCGGCTTGTTTTTTCTGTAACAGAAGGCAAACAAGATGGTAAAATACAGTGAAAACACTGTATGTTGAGGTTAATCTTATAGTGGTTAAGAAATAAAACCATTCACAATAGTATTCAAAGAAAAAAGAATTTTCATTTTCTTTTACCTAATTTCAAGAAAAAAATTTTGAAGCACAAATATACAAAATGACTAATGCTGAGAGATTTTATAACTAGACTGTGCATAATCAAATTAAACTCCACACTATCAGCAGACACAGTCGGAGTGAAAATGAGTTGAGTAAAGGTTACCACACACTCTCTTCTCCCCTTCCTAGAGGAACCGGCTCCAGCTTTGAACAAGCTGGCACATAATTCTTGTCATCACACTCATTTAAATTAGTATTAATGAGGCCATAAACAATATGAGTCTGCACTTTATATCAGTTGTTTTCCTATCTGTTTATGAAGGTGACTTTCTCTGAGGTTTTAGTAATCACAGTGCTTTGTTTGTAGGACTCAATTCCAATGCATCACTCCTCTTACCAGTAGCTGGCTCAGCTCCATGAAGTCGAACATGTGGCTCTCGTGCATCTTGGCCAGCTGTTTGCCCAGCTCAATGGCCTTTTCCCACATCTGAGAAGACATGTGCACCACTCAGACAAAACTACTGTAAACAATCTAAAGCGCCTTGAGGCGACTGTTGTTGTGATTTGGCGCTATATAAAATAAAATTGAATTGAATTGAATTGAATAACACAAGATATACTTCGCCATCTGGCTCCTACTGCTGTCCTTGGTAAAACCCCTACCTCACAGCTTGGAGGAATAACAGTTGATACTGTATGTGCTAACCACTGAGACCTAAACACTGTCACAACTCAGAGTTTTGTGGCTGATCTGTGAGCTTTTGCAACTTCCTGTGAAGTTTCCCAGTGTTAACTTACAGGGCAGACATTTTCTGGAGTGGCTTAAGCATTAGGCTAAGAAAACAGCTCACATGCAGAGCAGCTAATAATCACCTTGCCCTTGTCCAAGTAACATATAATCTCCTGGAAGAGCCTCTCTTTCAGCTCCTGTTGGGTCCACACATGCTCCACGTCTCCCCGAGGTATCAAATGAGATGCACAAGGTTTGTCAGACCACTGTTAAAGCGAATAACCATAAATCAACATTCAGTTCAACATTTAGAAGTATACTGGGAAAGATTAAACAGCTCAGACTTAAAAAAAAAAAAAATTGATCTTGCTCTCAAGCAGGAAAAAGGCTTTGATGTGTCAGAGACCTCTAGTAATTCTGCATGCAGCAGCAGAGTATAGGCCGCCTCTGTGTAGTTCTCACAGTCCAGGTGCAAATCTCGCAGCTTGTACAAGTACCTGGTTACAAGAGCACAGCAGTTAGACACTGCTAGCCTATTAGTCTGAAAACCAAAAGCTCTTTGTCTCCATCCGACTCACCGGATGTAAATGTCCTCCCTCTTCTTTTCTTTGTAGAAATTCTGCAGGAGGAAAAAAGTCTTACTTCCATATTCCTGAAAACAATTTCTATCGAGCAGTTTGCATAGGTAACTGCTTTATGCACAGATAGTGTTAAACCTTTGGTTAATATAGACAGAGGGCATACCAGCACATTGACGGTGCAGCTCATGCGGTGCTCAGGACTCTCATCATGTGTGATGGTACGGTATGCCAGTAGATTCTCCAGCAGGCTGCTCAGCAGCAGAGCCAGCTCCTCTCCTGACTGGGACAGGTATCTGTGGCGTCTGCAATGCTCCAATAATCTGAACGTACAAAAAAAAATAAATATCCTTTACAGACTACCCTTCGGTTGTAAAGCAACATTTCTAGTTTATCAGTTTGCCCAACTTTCTTTCTGACCAACACAATATAATTTGTTTTATTAATTTATTATTTCCTGAATTGTACATTCTGTGCCTGAAAGAAATATATTTATTAGACACTGCTTACAATTCTAACAGACAACCTTGTCCTTCTGGCTCCTTGAGAGCTGAATCAAAATACAATCAGGAAGGCCTTTGTATTATTTTTGAAGCAATCCTATGTGAATTCCCTTTGAGAATGAATCAGATTTTTGATCAGTGCGGTGTACTCCTTAAACAGACTTTACAGTAAAAGAAATATTTTCTGTTTGATCTGCTCCTTTGGCTTACGTTTTCTCCAGCAGGACTTTGTACTGCTCATCCCCTTGGCCTCCCTCTACCTCTTGATCCAATTTTGTTATCAATTCATTCTCAAACTGAAAAGATGAGAAGAGAATTAAAAACTGAAAAAAAAAAAAAAAAAACAAAACCAAAACAAAAAAACAAAACAAAAATGAAATAT